>PVJA010014053.1:0-48198 GCA_004027025.1 Myocastor coypus
TTTTTTTTTTTTTTTTTGTATCTTCCAGGGTCAAATCCCCTCAGGATTAAGTTTGGGACCATAGATAGTACTTTGTAGAGCTGTTGTTAGTGTCAGCCTTCGGGGTGAGTCACGGCCATTGCTTGGCCATTTTGCTTTCTGTGAAAGCCTGAGAGAATGTTTTTCTCTGGGTGACTCTCCTTAGATGCACTGCAGTTCATTCATCCCTTTCCTCTGAGGTCCCATAATCTCCTTGACCAGAAAATTTGGGACACCTCTGAGTTATAGGATATTACAGCACAGGTTCTCTTATATCCTGGGTCCTTATTGACCTTGAAGGGCTAGGGCCAAAATGTTGGCTATCCTTATAGCCCTTCTTTTTCTCCAATTTTTGGTCTGCTAACTTACATTCTTAACCCTCCAGCAGAAAAGCTTTGTGATACTATTACTCTATAACATAGGTATGATAAGTTTGAAGACTTCATATATAAATGGCTGTATATTGAACATATACTCATTAGTGAAATAAACCAGACCTATATGTGTAAATATCGTATAGTGTCCCTAATATAAGAACTTTAAAGAAGAAAACAAGAACTTAAGAGCATAACACAGCTGAATGTGTTATGGATTAAACAACGAAGTGACCTGAAGCAGATAAAGGAGAAAAAAGCTCAGTATTTCAGAACCTGAGGATATCACAGGAACCAGGAGTACTCCAGCCTTTGCAGCCTCAGAGTTGCAAAAGTGAAAGCCTCTACTTTGAGAAGACAGTCCCAGAGTGCCATGTTCCTGAATGGCAGTGGTCTAGGGAAGTTGTTTCTTGGGATTTGGTTCATAGATATGTACCCTACAGCTAAGACAGAAGGAAGCCTAGCTACCGATCCAGCTGTTGGCAAACCTTGGCATCTCCACCTGGTGCTGGTTTTAAGTGTATGCAGAAAGCAAGAATTGTAAGGTTAGGAAGGCTTCCACCTAGATTTCAGAAGATGCCATAAGTCGAACTGTGGAATTTAATGTTTATGCTGCTGGGTTTGGTCTTGATTTGGTCTTATTCCTTTGTATCCTCTTATCTGTACCTTTTGGAATAGAAATGTCTGTCTTCTACCATTGGATGTTGGAAGTGTGTAACTTCCTTTTCATTTGTACACGGGCTTACATCTAAGAATTTATCTCAACTCTCAGAGATTTTGGACTTGAACTTCTCAGTAATGCTGAAGCTTATAACTTTGGCAACTCTTGGAGATAGACTAAATTCCTTCTGCATAAAAAGATGTCTATGAGTTTGGGGCGCCATGTGCAGAGTGCTATGGCTGTGTCTGGATGTCCCTCTGAAGCCTTGTGCACTCATAGGAGGAGCTTTTTCAGAGGTATCTGGATGTGTAGTCTGTGATTTATTCATGGTACAATGCTAGGACCAAGTTTTTAGGATTTAGGGTGTAAGCACTACCTGCCCTAAGTAGCCTAGGTAAGATACAAGGGATACAAAAATCCATGGTCTCATGTTGCTTTATAAACTACTTTCTGTACACCATAAACTGTTTTTCCTCTGTACCACCTGTCTGATGGCTGCCTTGGAGTCAGCTGCCTGAGGGCTGTTTTGACACATCTATAATCCAACTAAACCTTTCCTCCCTTAACTTTGAACTTCAACTATTTTGTCTTAGCAATGAAAGAAAAGTAACTCAGACATGCAGGATTTAAAAATTAACAAAATAATAAGCAAGCAAAGTAAAACATCACATCAGTGTTTGCCAACAGATAAGAGAAGCAAGGCTTGTGGGCATGTTTTATTTGCCTGCCACCATAGGGAACTATAAGTAAGGAAGACAGGTAGGAATAAACTCTATCATCCAGAAAAACCTCGGTAAGTTTTAAATAGCTATGATGAAAACCATTCTGCAATGATGCTTTCTTTTATGCTCATTGGTTCTTCCTTTTATCAGAAGTAGTATTGTGTCAATTGAAATGTTGGCCTGGACTGCTGACTGGTCTACAGAATTGTTTCTTTCTTCTTATCAAAGGATAGTATGCTTGTCCTCAGAGTCCTAGTGAACCTGGCCTGCAGCTCAAGGCCAAGTCACCAGTTCATGAACCAAAGAAAGTTTCAACAGAGGACAGACAGGTGATAAAAGCTATTATCTGTCCTGAGGGTGAATCTAGATTTTAAAGCCCAGATCAGAGACATCAGGGAATAACACTCTCATTTTTTTAATTTTAGAATGCACAAGAAAATCTGATTTTTACAGGGCCCAGGTTCAAGGTTAACCAAAACTGCCCTACAATGGGAGAAAAGAAACTGCAGGTGTACTCAGGGACAAAGGTCTTCCCATGGCCTCAGACTAAGTCAAGAAAACACCATCTGCCTGAAAGGCAAAGTCCTTCTCAAGGCCATTGTCCCAGTAGCATCATGGAGCCAACAATTTGTGATGAGACACCCAACTGGATTGTGAGACAAATTTAAAAATAGACAGCAAGGATCTAGCAGAGGAGAAATCACAACATAAATTGGCTTTTGTGATCCAACTGTGATAAGCAGTGGGAAGTAATGGAAAAGTAATTGTGGAGCCTTGGATGAGGTATTAAGCTTTGAGTAGGAAGGATTCTCATTAGCAAGCACCAGTGTGATGCTTTAGGTGGAGGGAGGTGTTCATTTGATGAGCTTTACCATTTCAGCCCATTTACAGAGTTTTCTTCAGATGCTTGCCAAGCGAGGGGTGGGGAGTGAAGAAGCTGCCCAGTATTTTGCAATTTGGAGATACTATAGCTTTAGCACCATAGTGATGTGTAGCTCTCCTGAAGTAGGAAGAAGTACACTTCAGTTCAAGAGCAAAGGACTGTGTCATACAAATCTACATAGAGCAACAGTGCAGACATCTTAACTCTGACTCTGTACAACTCTTGCTCTTATTCCTCACTGTGCTAGATGTTGAGATCCTAACCCATGAAATGGGAGTAGTGAACATTCTGGGAACATAGGAGTGTTCTGAGATCTAAAGGTGATATATGTGTTTAGTGATGCTGCCCAACAAGGAGAGCAACAATGTGTGTCAGTCCTTGCTTTGCAGTTTTGCACATTAAGTAGAAAGAAGGCATCCTTCTCTCCTTCTTGTTTCTCCAATTTCCCTTTTATTTGCCTCTGAGAAAGAATTTATAGTTCCCTTGGAATCAGCTAAAGCTGAAGATATAGTTCCTAGTCCATGTCAAAGAGGCCTGAAGAGATGCACAGAAGTGTTTGTTTCAAAAGCCACAGCATCTTTAAACCTGAGGCAACATATCTAGCCTTGGAAGGGCCAGTGCTCTGGACCTCTTGAGCCTAACTGTTAAGGACAGAAGGGCCAGCCCAGTCACAGTTGGAACTATACTTCCCTCCACCCCATACTCAGTGCCAACCTGAAGGTATCTTTGGCTCTCCACATTCACTTCTCATCCTTGGTATGCAATGGAGAAAACAAGTTTTTTGAAACCACAGTTTCCCCATTCAGATTGCAAATTAATTGAAAGGTTTCCGTAGGTACCCAAGACGCTCACGGTACCTACCCATGGAGAGTTCCTGCCACTGCACTGCTGGAAGCACTGCTAGAACCACAAGCACACTGACCGGCAGTGACCTAACCTTCATGTCCAGATCAATGTCTGGGGACCTCCATAGCACACCTGAGCCGAGGGGCTGAGGTCAGTGAGGCTGTGCGCTCTGATCTGCTCAGGAGTAGTAAGAAGGTAAAGCCCCCAGGAGGGACATGTCCATCTTTTGAATAATTCAGTCACATTGTTAGGCACAATGAGGGTCATTTTTTTCTTAAAGGGACCATGGATAGATTAGAAAAAGAACCTCTGTTAAATGCTGTACAAGTTCCTTTGATCCCCTAACTAACCACCCCACGAATTGTAGCTCTGCAGCAGGATTCTCCGGTTCTTGGCATGGCTCACATGCCCCTGCAGGCCAGTGATCAAGTTGTCTGGAGCTGCAGGAGCTGTGCAGGCTTGGCTGCCTGGGGCCTCATCCGCCCACAGCCTACCCTGAGCGCAGGCACACAGTACAGGGCAGAGCTCTGGGAGAAGAACGGGATGAACAGCACTCAGCTCTGCCTCTTTGTCATGCCAGCCAAAGCAAACTGCAATGTCAGCTCAGACCCAAGAAAATTACCTCCTATCAAACAAATTTCTGGAGTCATACTGCAACGGTTAATTTGGGAGGAATGGAAGAAGATTGTGGCCATTTTTATAATCTATCATGGATACATTGCTCAGATCATAGGAATCATACTGTACAAATATGAGGGTGAGAATCATAAAGGCATTCCAAGTCAGCATTCTGCTGAAGGATATTAATAAGCACTTCCAAAGCAGGTTACACGGAATACTCTGTACCCTATCAAAAAGGTTAAAAAAAGGAAGCTACCTGTTCTGTGGTGAGTTACAGGAACTAGGCACAAACTCTGTTAATGAATTCATTCACCTTTCATCAAAGCAAGAATGACAAGCACTTTGATGAATATTGTCTTGAAGCAGTGCAGAGCTCGAGAAGAAAACCGGAAATCCATGAACAGCTTCATTAAGCGATCAGTACTCGCTGAACGGCATTAAAACTGCAGGAGCCAGTGCCTCAAGACAAGAACTGGTCTTCCTTCTCAACTTCTGGTGTTTGCAGAAGATTGGGACTTGAGAACTCTGAACGCCAGGCTTTCACATCAGCTTTTGGTCTGTGACCTTAAAGGAGACAGTCCCCTCAGGGTGTGAGTGCTACAAGGATAAGGGCAGAGGTTCTCCAACCCCATTATTCTTAATTAAAGTCACTGCTGATGGAACTGTAACCTTAAAGAATGCATTTTTGACCTTTCCGTGACTGGACCGAAATTCGTAACTTTAATTAATACTCCTTCTGCCAATTCTTTCTAACTCCATTTCAGACTTGTATCTGATTGTTTTTGCAGGCCAATTACCTTATACTCTCAAAAATAATCAGAATTAGAATCCCATAGGCATTAGGCACATCTTCTCTGGGGTTTTTTCCCTACCATAACTGTGTTTATTAAAATTTGCTTCAAGCTCCCAAATAAATACATTTGTGTACTTGGCAAGACCAAGACAGATCTGCAGACTCATGCTCACAATGCACCATGCAAAAATCCCCACATGTGGCTCCAAATGGAAAGGCTGCTGGATGACATCTCATTTGTTGGAAGAAAATGAAGCTTCTTGGCATGCTTTGGTGTTCCCAATGCAGAGTCAGCAAGCTTAGCAAGTCCCCTTGCAGGAAGGACAGGCCTGCTCTGCCCCTCCTCCAGAAGGCGTGGCATGGGAATCACCACGTCCAGGGTTGTCGGGATCCATGCAGAATGGGAAAACGGACACTCTTCAGCACCCTGTGCCAAGTTCCTTCCAAGCTCAGATATTTCTAAGGAGACTCACAAGCAAGTTATGAGCACCTTGTAACCCATTTCATACAGGGACTATGGGAGTTACTAAAAGTTCTAACACCTTAACCCTACCCTCATTTATTCAGTGTTTTAAAATCTTACAAGATGCTGGCCTGGATTAAAAAGAGAAGATGAAAGACGGAACCAGGTCATTTGAGATCAGATTTTAAAAACTAGTAACAACCATCCTGATTCTAGGAATACATTCAATAGGCCCTATCATGTGCAAAACAATGAATGCAATGTATTCCAAGAAACTCTCTGCCTTTGGGGACTTTACAGACTGCTTAGAATAACGAAATATAGACACAGAGAGGAACTATCAACTACCATAACTGAAACTTTCGCCCATCCCACCTTGAGTCATGCATCTGACAAAGCCTGTGAAAGGAGCTTTCTGTGTACACCACATCTAATTAGCACAACAACACTTTTAAACTGAAGATACCATAACTTAAGAGAAATTAGAGAAATAGCTAGGATAGTAGCACTAGGAAATAGCAAATCTAAGCACCAAATTCTTCTTGATCCCAGAGAAAGCCCTTCGTCTACTCTGGAACAGTAGGCGGCATTAGGCAGGTGGAAGTGAAGGTGTAAAAGTGGAACCCAGTTGTACATGTGATCCTGGGGTGACCACAACTGGGACAAATGATCTTGTAGCTTACAGCTGTTAGCTCATTGCTCAGCTGGATTGTGGGAGAGAGCAGTAAGCAGAATCCCATGCTCCAAAAAAGAACGGACCACATGGGGTTCATAGTCCAAGCCCTCTGCCTCAGTCCTCCTTGGTGCCACTCTTCGTCCTACTTCTCCTTCCCTGTGCTTCTCGTATGGGCAGACAATGGGGCAGTCTCATACCTCCAAGATAGGAAGCCTCACACCTTCAGGAGGGGAAGGACGTGGCATCTTCCCTGGCAACACCAACTCCAGCTGTTAACACTGCCTGTTCAGAGGCCGGGGCCACTCAGGACGGCAGAACCACATAAAACTTACCAGGTCTTAGACATTCAGGTGCCATACTGAAAGTTCTAGAGTGTGGGCCATCCAAGACAAAGGTGGATTCACTACCTGGCTCCAAAGATAGCACCTTCTCACCGTGTCCTCACATGGTAGAAGGAACAAACAAGAACCCCAGGGCTGATCTTATACAGCTATTAATCCCATTCTTGAAGGCCCTACCCCCATGACTTAATCACCTGGTCTTCCAAAGGCCCCCACATGCCAATTCTATTACCTTGGGGTCAGAGGTTTCCACATAATGAATTTGGTAGAGACACACATACTCAAATTATAGAACTAAATGTTCTAATCCTTTGTTTCTTCACTTGTAAAATGGACAAACCTTTCTCTGTGACTCTTTTTGGAAATTAAAAGAAGAGATAGTTACATGGCGCCCTCCATACAGCCCCTTGGAGAGTGTGCATAGAGTTGAGTCTAGGGGCTTTGGGGAGACAGGAAAGTCTCTGAGCTGAGCTCAGAATCGCCCTGGATGATGGAGGCTGAGAAGAGCTAAAAAATCTACAGCAAGTTTCTGAAAGAAAATATTAAACTCTCCTAAAAGAACCATTTTTTGGAGCCTCAGCAGCATTTCTAAGAGACAAAGCAGAGCAAGCAGATGGAGATGGAGTGCAGATGAGGTGCTGGCTGGGAATTTTAGCCTCCAGCTCTGCCAGCATCTCTCACTTCTGCAGAGCCAGGCAGGCACACGCTGCAGCTGTGACACCCATAATCAGCTGTGAGGCAGGACAGGTGAGGGAGTGGCCTGAGACATCCACTGTGGCTCAGGACTGTGCAGTGTTGTGCAAGATTTCTGAGAGCAGGAGCTCAGAGGGACCCTGTGCTGATCAAGGGGAGGAACCGTCCTAACGGCCAAGTGTGGAACCAGTTGCCTGGATGTGTGGCCGTTGGCTGCCTCGGGCCACCATCACGTTCACCAAGGCCCTCCAGGAGAGTCCCGCCTGCCTCTTGAAGCTCTTGAAGCTCTTGTAGCTCCTGGAAATCCTTTGTGACTGGATCCCTACAGTCTAGCCATCCTCACATGATCCTTTCTCCTCTGTCTCTGCGTCCTTCCTTCTTAGAAGTTTAGACTTGTTTCTGTTACTTCTCTCTCATTGCTGGGACAAAATACCCAGCACCCAAAATTGAGAAAGGAAAGGCTTAACTAGCTCACAGTATGTGAATATGCATGCATGTGGTATGTGTGTGTGTGTTATATGTATATTTTATGCTTGCATATTAGAGTTCCTGGGCTTCTATAATACATTACTACAGATTCGGTGGCTTAGAGAGTCCCAGTCCATATTCTGCTACTGTAACGAAATCAACAAAACCAGGTAGCTCATGGAGAATAGAAGCTTATTTGATCTGTGGTTCTGGAAGCTAGGAAGATCAAGAGCGGGGTACTGACATGAGGATGCACACAAGAACTCAAGGCTCAGGCCGGCCAGATAGTTCAGGGGACTAAAGCACCTGCTTAGGCAGGCGCTGTGACTGGGGGTTTGATCCCTGGAGTGTCCTGCCGGCTCTGCCCCTGAAGAATGCTGAGACCATGACTGAGGCTGGGTGTGGTGGTGCACGCCTATAGTCCCAGCACTTGGGAAGCTGAAAGCAGAGGAGGGTCACTATGAGTCTGATCTGCACAGTGAGACCCTGTAGACCCTGTACTAAATACACTTTTTAAAAAGAACTCAAGTCTCTCCTCCTCTCCCTATGAAGCTGCTCCTGCTATGATGGGGCTTTACCTTTTCTACTTCAAATCCTAATCCCCTCCCAAAGACCCTATGTCCAAACACTATTAGAATAACTTTGGGATCAAATTTCCAACACATGAACTTTTTGGAGGACACATGCAAATTACAGCAAAAAGCAACACAGATTTTCTCTCTTCCAGTTCTAAAGATCAGAGAGTCTAAATTTCAAAGTGTCAGCTGGGCTGGGTTCCACCTAGAGGCTCTGGAGAAATCCTTTCCTTTGTGCATTCCTTGGCCTGTGCATCACTCTCTCTTACCCTGTTCTTCCACTAACCATGTGGCCATGCTGGGCTCTCCCAGGTAACCCATGGCAATCCACCCACCTCAAGGTTCTTAATTCACATCTACTCCTCTGCTAATCAACCCCCTTTCACCTCATAAAGTAAAATATTCCCCAGCTCTGGGGATAAGATGTAGACACCATAGAGGGAACATTGTAGCTTTCTACAGGCCTACCACAGTATAGGCTGAAGTATTCCCTGTTTCCAGGGGTCAGAGGTTTGCTCTCTGTCCCTGGAGCCAGGAAATGGTGGCTTGACACTGTCAGTGTACCCAGGGGGTGGTCAGAAGCCATGTGGTTGGGGGAAAGGTTGCAGAATCTGGAGCTAGGAGACTGGGTTTCAGTTCTGTTCTGCTTCTTGGTGATTCCTCAATCTTATCCAAGCCACCTCATCTTTCTAGCCTGCTTCTCACCTCTAGAGTGAAAGAGCACAGACCCTATTTCTGTTGCCAAGATGCATAAGCGTGTGGCCTTGCTAACCTCAGGTCCCTTCTCACTGTCCCTTTTGTTCTCCTTATGGGTAACTTTTGTCACCAGCAGTAAATCCTAGCCTTGCCCTCCATAGCAGGAAGAGTCATTTCCCAGACTTTCCTGGAAAGAATATTTCCAGCTTCCCTGATTTCTAAATCCAACACTTCAAGGCCTAGAATTCTTCCCTGTCACTAAGTCCTCACCCCAGTCTCTGCCAACACTCAGATTATGCTTGTGCAAAAAAATATTTGTCACACAACCACAGCAGCTCATATGTTCTGCAAAGTAGATGGATTCCACTCAACACCCCAGGGGAACATTTGCCTTGTTGAGAAGCTTCCTGCATGATCCATGCTGCTGAAGGCCTCTGGTGATGGGAAAGGAGTGTGGGAGGGTTGGGGAAGTGAAGGCTCAACCCTGAACTATGGTGGCAGCATCTCAGCAACTGTGACAAGCTCCAGTCAGGGAGGGAGCCATGACCCAGTTGAACCTGAGCCCTCACACAGGATGGCATGATAGAGGGGCCTAGCAGAGGCAAACTGCTCATAGCATGGCAAACAGGAAGCGGCAAGGGAAGGGAGAAGCCATAGTCCTGGTGACCACCTGCTCCATCCACCTCCTACCTTCTCAAGGCAAGTCAGATATCATCCCTAAGAATCCAGTCCCTTTCCAAAAACCCCACCTATAAGCACATGAGACTTTTCAGGGACAACTAGGTACAAACCATGATGCTTTGTCTCCTAATGTCAGCAGATAGAATGACTGCAGGCACCCAGGGAAAGCAGGCAGTAGGAGACCCCTCCAGCAAGACAACAAGGGCACAGAAAACCCCTTGATCTGTGGGAAGTGTCCTTTGGTGTCATCAGACTTATCACAAGCACTCACAAGGGACCACATTCAAAGACAAACACTGTGACACTTTAATTCAAGAGTAAGAAGATTTTAGGTATACACAGTTTCATTTGGGACTCCAGAGAAAGTAGACTCCATCTCTTCTCACAAGAGATCCAGCCCAGGGACAGCTGATCTCTGAATCCCCACGAGGCCATAAACCATTTGTTTCAAAAAAAAAAAGTCAAATTCTTACCCTGAGTGCTGAATGTCTAAGCTGAGGAAATTCACTCCAAGGATGGACCATGAGTCCACTGGCCAACAGCCCCAGGCAGATCCCTTGGTGGGGAGTCTAAGTGTTTGGGCCCCTGGTTAGCTGAATAGTAGGCTCCCCCTCCCATCCCTACAGCATGAAGTAGGGAATCAGCAGGTACCAACTGGGGGGGCCCTAGAGGGCTGGAAGAGTGTGGCCTTCAAACCTGCCCTCAAAGGTCCCAGTCCCAGGTGGGGCTGAGCCTCATCCTGATAACCTGTGGCCCCTCTGCACCATGAAATGAAGGACTTAGTGAAGCAGGGTCCTCACTGGTGCAAAGTTTAATGAGACATCCAGAAGCCAAGGGATAAAAACAAACTTTAATCAAGACAAATACTGGGCTGGGGAGGTGGCTCTGCTGTCTACGTGCCTGCCTGGGAAGTGCAAGAACCTGGGTATGAGCCCTGGCACCACATGTCCTCTAGGCCCCAGAGCCCCAGGCACACCGTGCCAGTAACCCCAGCACTGAGAGGACGCTGAGACAGGAGGATCACTGAGTCTGAGCTGCATAGTAAGACCCTGCACCAAATAAATAAATAAAGTTCTTTAAAGTTTTTTTAAATGACAAATACTGTATTTAGCACCAAAATGGGTGCCAAAAAGCATAGTGAACAAAATGTTTTTTAAAAATTTAAAGGCAGGGCCCAGTAAGAAGGCTCAGTGGTCTAACACGCCAGCTTAGGAAAGCTTGTGGTAACCAAAGGGACCGCAGTTTGATCCCCAGCGCCACATGCCACACCGACCCCGCGCCCAGGGCAGGCTGAGCCAGCCATAATAAATTTAAAAAATATATTAAAGGCATTAGCTGCCCTCAGCCCCTGCAGGATGCTGACTATAAATGCTTCATTCTTTTACCCTAACTCCCACCATAAAACGACCCCACAGGTATGAACATGCTCTGAAAAGCACAGGCAGCCCTTTGGATGCAAGGTCTAGAGCCTTCTGAGTACGCAGTCCCCATAGATGACAGGAGCAGTAGCAGAGAGCTGTGCCCCATTGGCCCCAGGGGTGTCGGGGGAGCAGAGCATGGAGAGATGGGTCGGGCTCACAGACACAGAGGGAGGATGGGGGGCTCCAGGTGAGAGAGCCATGGTCAGCGAGGACTCACGCAGGGTCGAGGCCAATGGACAGAGGGACACTGAGTGTCTTGATTCAAGCAGGGGCCAGACAGTGGGGCTCGGGAAGAAGTGTGGCACCCAGGGTCATGAAAGTCTCTCCAGAGTGTGAGCAGAGTGGCAGGGTGTTCTCCCAACCATGGTTTCTACCATCGTTCAAAAGCAAGAGCTGAGAGCAAAGGCAATGCTGCTGTTACTTTTAAATACATGACTTACTTTTCCATTACAAAAGTAACACAGGACCTTTTTGATTTAGTTTGGTTTGGTTTGGTTTAGTTTAGTTCGATGGTACTGGGGATTGAACCTAGGCCCTTTGCTCTGAGTACCATCCCTAGCACTTCTCTCTCTCTCTCTGTCTCTTTGTCTCTCTGTCTCTCTGTCTCTCTGTCTCTGTCTGTCTCTCTGTCTCTCTGTCTCTGTCTCTCTGTCTGTGTCTATCTATATGTATGTCTCTCTTTCTCTCTCTCTCTCTCTCTTTTAAACAAGGTCTTGCTAAGTCATTCAGTAAACTTGTAATGCTACTGCTTTCAGCCTCTCAAAAGTGCTGGAGTTACAGGCATACCACTGTACCTGGCTTAGGCTCTTTTTATTAAATTGGAAAAATACAAAAAGTTCAGGCAAGGTGCTTCCAGAAATGTGATTCGTTCTCTTTCCAAGTCCTCCAGGAAGACAGTGTTCCCTATCAGGAGCCAGTTACTTTCAGAGGGCTGGTGCGACAGGCTAAAAATAGGGAACACTCAAAAGTCAGGTTTATGAAAACAGTGACTCTGAGAACACAGGATGGCTGTGGGTGAAGGAAGAGGGGCTTCCTTCAAGAGTTCTCACACATGGCAAGCACTGGCTGCTGACAGAGCCTGCCCTGTCAGCCTCCCAGTTCACAGATCCCCTCCAAGGCTTGGGCTTGACTATAAACCTCTGCTGCAGATTAAACACTCTCAAATGCAGAAGACCCTCAAAGCCTGTATCTGCATCAAGGCCCCTTGTCCACCTTCTGCTGCCACCTGGGTGGGGGGCAATTATAGGAACACCCAAATTCTCCAGATAGGCGCAGCCTGGTCCTGTAGGCCATGTGCTGGTCTGTGAGGAGGAGGATGCCCCTGGCTCCACAGTAGACTCCCTTCTGAAAGGTCTCTGGTTCTTGCCCAGACACCCATGAAGCTTCTCCTTCTATTAACAGCTACCAGAAACTCTGGGGACCAAGCCAGACTAAGAAGTCTGCAACAGATGCTAAATTTCCTTCAGGCATTCAAGTGGACAAGATTTGTATTACACAGTTCTCCAATGTAAGAGCTAATAAAATAGCCACTAACTCTACTCACATAAATCACTTAAAATATATGTCAATTTATCAAAAAAAAAGAAAAGACATCAATTCTCCACCTTTAATCAGCTGAGTATAACAATCAGTACTTCAGTTCTCATGGAAAATAAAACACTACCCAGGAGCATGGTTCTAGTGCCAGACAACAGGGCTCAGAGCCTGGGAGAAGGCAAATGCAAAGAGCAGGTCGAACAATTTCAGGTGAAAAACTCCAGGGAGGACACAGGGCCTGAGGGACAAAAAGTGAGAGCTGGAACATGGCCAAGTAGGGTCCATCAGAGAAGGAAGGGACCCCGCCTGATGGAGAATGGACACCAGAATGAGGGCCAAGCAAATGTGAGGCCAAAACTTTTGTTTCACTGGAGTGTAGGTGCCTTGCTAAGTGTGGCCATAAGGCAAATCTGAAGTGTGAGTTGTCAGTATCTCCTCAGATTCTCCCTGAATTCCTTTAGCATTTTAAAAACATCGTATAAAGTAAATATTTCTTGTGTTTTATAAACAAGAAAAAAAAATGAATCTCAGACAGATTAAAAAGCTTACCTAAGTGACACAGTCCCCTCATGGCAGTCTGACTACAAAATCCTTGTTGTGACCCTGACACTGTAAATAATAGATGTGAATAATGAATAGAAAGGCTGCATGAAGACTGGCCAGATAGCTCAGTGGATTATAGCACCTGCTTAGGCAGCCACAGGGACCAGGCTTGATCTCCAGAGTGTGCTGTGTTGCTGAGATGGCAACTGAGACTGAGCGTGGTGGTGCGTGACTGTAATCCCAGCGCTTGAGAGGCTGAGAAAACAGATCCCTTCCAGATCACTATAAGCCCTATCAGTATAGTGAAACACTGTAGAACCTTGTTATGGTTTATGTCTAGTTGTCTCCTCAAAGCCTCATGCAATCATGGGGCAGGGACTTCTATAGATTGAGACTTGACTCATGAGTCACTGGGATTGTATTTTAGTATTGATGAGATTATCAGCCTGTGTACTACTGCGAGTTATAAGTGTGGCCTGAGGCAGATAGGCTAAGGCAGAGAGCCTGATGTAATTTAAAGAGAGACAGAGACAGACTCGCATTGTTGCTCTCTGCTCCCCTGGTTGGTAGGTTGCCCCTGTGGCAATTGTTGCTGTTCCACCACCATGAACTGAATGCTCTCTGCCCTGTTCCACTCAGCCTTGGGCCAACTGAATATGGACTGAAACCTACAATAACTGTGAGCTAAATAAACTTTCCCTTCCTTCATTTTGGGTGTCGGGTATTTGTCCCAGAAACAAGAGAAGAGTAACTAAGACAGCCCTGTACTAAATACATTTTTTAAAAAGAGAGAAGACTGAATGAGAACATGGCACCCAGATGTCTAGTCAGGAAGACAAGATATAGTGTGTTAGCACTAGGGAGTATCCTAAGGTCTGGAGGGAATGATGGAATGATATGATTCTGAAATTTCATTCCTCAGGCCCAGGGAGCCTTAGAGAAAATAGAGGATAAGACGCACAGAGTGCAAATATGAGATCCTGAGGATGTGACCCAGGAGAAAGGACATCTACCTGGAGGGATGATTAAGACTGCACTTAGGGAAGGGGTCTCCAGCAGGTGCTGACCAGTTTGGAGAACTCATGAGAAAGGAGTATAAGTGATCCAAAATCTATTCAGGGCAACATTCCCCAGCACTGTCTACCCTCATGAAGACTTTGGGCAGGTGCCCATTTGGTGCCTACCTTGGAGCAGCTTAGAAAAATATAGATGAGGAATTTGAGAAACAACCTGGTAAACTCCAGTTTCCATGTTAAGAAAGAAGTTTTGAAGACAAGTCAAAAAACTCATCTTGTTCTCTCAAAACCTGCTTCCACATGGGTACATGGTGACGTGTTGTCTTCAAAGCAGCTTGAAGGGGTGGGAAGGAGGCAGAGCCCTCCGCTCCCTGCTCCTAGGAAGGGACAAGCATCAGCGCATGCCCCATACCAAAGGCTGCCGTGGTGCTGAGCAGATAGAGATAAAGTAGACACTGCAACTGCCCTGGACATAAGACAGACGCTGAGGACTTGCCTGGGGCCTGCAGTCAGGGGAGAGCACTAAGGCAGGAGCGCAGGGTGCTCCCGAGCCAGCTGGAGAGCCATCTAGGAGCCAGGAAGTTACTGAACTGCCACCCACCAGCCCTTCACAGCCCATCGAGGGAAGGAAGCACAGCCAGGCAGCAGGAACTAAAGATATGGGATTTCTCATCCCAAATCTTATTTTTTTTCTCATTAACTTTATTGAAAATCAGTAATTATGTAGCATACTAAAAATTATAGACAAATATGGAAATGTTAAAGATATAAGATGCAGATAGAGTGAATTCTAGATAAATATTTCTGAAAAGAATATATAGCATGAGATTAATAATAGATTGCACATTATAAATAATTTATAAACTTAAATGAATATAACAATAAAAATTGTATAAAATAAAAATGAAGAAGAAAACATTTACAGATCAGTCATATAATAGTTCACTCTGTGCCAAAATCAAGAAACATATTCATAAAATTAGAATTCTGAAAGTAGAAAGGGCTAAGCAATAAATAAAGATTTGAAATTTCTTAATTTAGTTGAAATTATAGCACATTTCCAAAACAAAGAAAACTTGTACAAGAAATTTGAATAAAATCATATAAAGATACACAAAAATGAAATTGTCCAAAACTAATTATAAAGAAAAACAATCATTAAAGCATATATGCAAAAGAATTAACTATAGAACAACAAAATTAAATCATCTTATTCCACATTAAAAAAGTGTATAAGAAACTAGACTAGGCGGGCGCGAGGCGCGGTGCCGGGCACAGTGACGAAGAGCTGCCCTTCGCTGCCAGCCGGGGACGAGGACACGGCGAAGCCGTCACCCCGCCGCCCACCACCAGCACAGAACGGAGATGTCAGCCGCCGGCGCCCGGGACCTGCGGGCCTTGCACCACCGGCTTCTCGATAGAGTGGAGCTGATGCTGCCGGAGAAGCTGAGGCCGCTGTACAACCACCCGGCAGGTCCTAGAACAGTATTTTTCTGGGCTCCAATTATGAAATGGGGCTTGGTGTGTGCTGGCTTGGCGGACATGGCCAGACCTGCAGAGAAGCTCAGCACTGCTCAGTCCACTGTTCTGATGGCTACAGGATTTATTTGGTCAAGATACTCACTGGTAATTATACCAAAAAATTGGAGTCTATTTGCTGTTAACTTCTTTGTGGGAGCAGCAGGGGCCTCTCAGCTCTTCCGTATTTGGAGATACCAGCAAGAACTTAAAGCTAAAGCAATCAATTGAGAGTTCCAGCTCACCTGAATAATCTAGCGATGAACCCAACCACCAGGATTTGACTCATTACTTGATTACTGATAAGGCGGTTCTAACCCGGCTAATGTTTGGAAGGCACACACAAAAAAGTCTAGCTGTAACTAACTAGTGCTTGGTTCCACAAAAAAATAAAGCAAACTTTTAACAAGTCAAAAAAAAAAAAAAAGAAACTAGACTATTTCGAAGGACTTAAAAGAGAAAAAAAAAAAAAAACCTATTTGTGTGTAAAAGACAAAGAAAAAGTAATATAAAGTCAATGGAAATATACTTTTTAAAGTTTTGAATATAGGAGAAAATATCATATCATGTATTATAAGTACATTGTAAGTCAAAGATACAGTATAAATCTTAAAACAAAAATTAAGATTAAACAGCACTCAGAAAATTAAATATTAATTCAAAATTAAATATTTCAAAACAATTCAACTAAGAAAAAGTTTTCGTGATAGTAAAGAATTACAAGGAATAAAACACAGCATAAATACTGAAAGGGCAAATATATTACCAGAACTGCTAACTGTTTGGGGATAGGATATCGCACAAAGTTCTAGTATGTTATGTACATGAACAGTGTCCATAATGCTTACTGGTGGCCAGGTGTCACTTGTGGGACTGAGCTACTGCTATTTCCTTGATATCCACCCTGTAGACCCAGACAGAATCATGACCCATAGGGTGAAGAAGAAGTCTATTTATAGAATATGCTGATGTAAATATTTTGCTTCTGTATACAAAAGAATAATTGAAAAACTGCTATTGTCTACCTCTTTTTCTCCTATGTTTAATTGTTTGCCCTATTTGGTAGGTTCTTTCTATTCTCCTTCATGGAGTTATAGTCATTTTGATCCTTCTCTAGAATATCTTTTACTAGTCTGTGTAGGGTTGAGTTTGTCATCATGAAATTCTTTAGTTGTTCTCTGTCATGGAAGTATCACACTTCTCGATTATACTTGAAAGAGAGTTTTGCAGCGTATAGCACCGTGGGTTGGTGTTTGTTTTCTTGCAGGACTTGAAGTACTTTGCTCCATGCCCTTTTTGATTTGATGGTCTGTGAAGAGAAATCTGCTGTTATTCTGATGGGTTTTCTTTTAAATGTGATCTGTTTCTTTTCTCTCACAGCTTTTATTTTTCAATGACTTTTTATTGATTTTAATGAGAAATAATAATATGATAGTTTCAAAATATGTTAGTAGTACATTTGCAATAAGTGACACATTGCATGTTGTTGTCCTCATAGTAGTTATACAGAGCACAGGGTGTAGACATGATAAATTTTCTGATCGATATTGGTAAGGAAAGTAAAAAAGACAAAAGTTCTTCTCTTTGAACTGATAGAAAGTAGTTGCATACATACTCCAATGTTCCTTAATTGCATTGGGTTACCAGTGAAACTGTCAATGTTGGAGGCTATTTATTTAAGCCTCCTACAGCTCATCATACTAATCTAGCTCTGTGTTTTATACCTCATAATTAAGCTTTTCCTCTGGGTGGTCAAGGGCAAGTTAGAGCAAGACCTGTATAACAAAACATTCGTCTTTTGTATCTTCCAAGGTCAAATCCACTCAGGATTAACCTTGGAACCATGTACAGTGCTTTGTAGAATTGTTGTCAGTATCAGCCATCAGGACGAGTCACAGCCACTGCTTGACCAGTTTGCTTCCTGTGAAAGCCTGGGAGAATATTTTTTCTCTAGTTGACTCTCCTTAGACACACTATACTTCATTTATCCCTTTCCTCTGAGGTCCCGTAATCTCCTTGACCAGAAAATCTGGGACACCGCTGAGTTATGGGATGTTACAGCAAAGGTTCTCTTTTGTCCTGAGTCTTCACTGACCTTGAAGGTTAGGGCCAAAATGTTGGCTATCCTCATAGCTCTTCTTTTTCTCCAATTTTTGGTCTTTTAACTTACATTCTCAACCCTCCAGCAGAGAAGCTTCGTGATACTATTACTCTATAGCATGAGTAGTTGATCTTAACATCACTGTCTTTCTAAATATCAAACATCTTAGACTTAGCTTGAAATTGGTATTTTCCATCAATCAGTGATATTCTAATAAATCTCTATAGAATGTGAGGAAAGCAGTTACACATCCAAGAATGTACAAAATTGTAGCCTGTCAGGCCTATGGCCTTTTGCCTAGTCTCTTACTCACAATCGCCACTTTTTTTTTTTTTTTTTTTTTTTTTTTTTTTTTTTTTTTTTTTTTTTTTTTTTTTTTTTTTTTTTTTTTTTTTTTTTTTTTTTTTTTTTTTTTTTTTTTTTTGGTTAGCCAACCATTTACTTGAGAGAGTAGAGCAGTAACTGAGTTTACATTGAAAGCAGTACACTTCTATAACACCAGAATGACAGGCATTCCAAGCATATTTTTAGTGTTGCACATTGCTATGATTAATGTGAAAAGCATTCTGAAGGTTCTTAGGACCAATATCTGATTCATACTGTGTACACAAGTGCATGATTTTGCTCCTGCTATGTTTCCTCTCTTTTCTGCTTCCAGTCACTTTGTTGTTTAATCCATACGTCTTTGATTTCCATTCAGCTGTGTTATGCCCAGCCATTTTTATTTCTTCTTTAGAGTTCTTACACTAGGGAGACTATACAATATTTACACATGTAGGTTAGGTTTATTTCACTTATGAGTATATGTTCAATATATATCCATTCATATATGAAGTCTTCCAGTTTATCATTCTTTATAGCTGAATAATATTCCATTGTATAAAAATACTACATCTTTTTCAACCATTCTTCAAAAGATGGGCATTTTGTTTATTTCCAAGATTTGGCTATTACAAATTGGGCTGCTACAAACATAGGTGCACAGATATCACTATGGTATGATGTTTTCAGTTCTTCTGGGAAAATTCCCAGTAGGGGAATAGCTGGATTGAATGGGATTTTGTTCCTACATTGAATTTCTGATTTTAATATGTCTGGGTGTCTTAATTGGGTTCATGTTATCTGGAGTTCTGTATGCTTTGATTACTGAATGTCACATTGTTTCCCTGTATTTGGTAAGTTTCTTGCTATTACTTCTGCCCATGTTCTTTTTATGTCACTTGTATTGGCTCCTTTCCATTGATGCCTATTAGTCTCACGTTGTTCATCTTTGTAGATGTTAAATTATTTTTTCCTACATCCTAGTTGTTTTTAAAAGATCTTTTCTTACCTTTTCACTATCTGCAATAGTATCTTCAAGGTCTGAAAAACTATTTTCACTCTCATTGAAACGGTTTTGCCAAGAGATTTTAAGTTCCTGTGTAGCACTTTGAATCTGCTTCATGCATTCTATTTCTTTCCTATATTTCTCATTCATAGATTCCACCATTTTTCTATTCTCCTTAGTTTGTTTTTTTTTTTTAATCAATGTCTTCTTGAGGAGCATTTAGTACTTCTTTCATTATAGTTATCATTTCTTTTTTTACTTCAGAAATTATTTCTGATCTGATTTCCTCTATAACTTTTTCTGTAGTTGTTTGTTTTCTTCAGACACTATTATCCCACAGATTTCAGGTGTGTTATTTCCAATTTCTTCTATGCTATTGTCTCCTGTATTTGTTCTGGGTGGGTTAGGGGCCTGAGTGTGCATTTTGCTCCTTCTCTTTGTCATTTTGTATAGATCTGTCTTCTGACCTTTGTTGTAGAGCTTTGGTAGAATTCTTAGCTTAGCACCAGATCCAGATCTATCAAGTTCAAACTCATCCAGGTGGGTCTGGATTGGGTCTGGCTGCTGTGCTCCACTTCTTCCTGCTGAAGCCCTTGGAGTTGACCCTGCTGTGCCACTCTGACAAGATGTTCAGCTCCTGGATCAGCTGGGTGGGTCTTGCCTCTATCCTCTCTGCAAGTTCTGCCACAGGGCTCCATACCAGACATGCTGAGCCTGAGCTGTGGGTTGAAGGAGGACTAGATAGGTCCCAGGCTGTTTCACTCACATGCCAGGCTTCAGCTCTGGGTCAAACAAGGATCCAGCAGACCCAGGGCTGTCTCATTCACACTCCAGGCCTAGACTCTGGGACAACTTTCTCATTCCAACTCTTAGTTCCTATGGGGTTCAGCCCACTGCAGGGACTACAATGGCAGAATATCTTGAGTGTTGAAATTACTAAGAATTATTGCAATCCAAGGCCCATTGCCATGAATTCCCTTCAAAATATTCCCTCTCTCTTCAACTATACTCGTCCTGTCCTGGTAGTTTTCTGAGGCAGCTCCAGAACTCCTTTTTGTGAGTGTCTTCAATTGTGCTGTCATGGGTGCTTCACTCAATTCAAACTGCTACCCCTTTTATCATTGTGGTCTTTGTGACGTTGCTAAGATCAAGAAGTCACATGAGGTCAGGTCTGGTGATTAAGGAGGATAAGGACAAGCACCCCTGCCTTTCTACTCAGGGGAGCATTCACAGTGTTTTTTTATCAGACTTCATAAAGACATTCAGAAAGGAGAAATTCAGAATTGCTCAAGAAGTAGCAAGGGGAATGGGATTAGTGTGTTCTAAGCAAGAGAAAGGATGGGAGGTCGTGACAATGTGTCTTTTACTATTATAGCTTTACTTAACCCTTCACTGTCTACTTAGATCACACCTTGTACACAGCCACCTCAGGCACAGACATTTGGGAGGCTCAGCCTACCCTAGGATGACTCTCTTCTTAGAGCAGGGGAAAAGGATGATTTTCTCACTACAAAATCCCTGGTGGATGATGAATTTTAAAAACATCTTTCAAATGAACACATCATGTTCCCTGAAAAGATGCCAAGATTTCACAGCACCCTCACTGAACCAATACACAGCACCCTGTGTATTCCACACTGGATGAAACAGTGGCAGAGGCCTCAATACTATTAAAACAGATAAATAATCTATTTGATATTATTTTAAATACACTTTTTCATTTTTATGGAGTCATAAAAAAAACTTAGCCATAATGTAAAAGATGAAAAGAAAGCCAAATAAGCTCATATGCCCCACCCCTAGTTCTTGGCTGGAATAAATTAAAGAGCAAAAGATATATGCCATACAGATAAAAACTGGGAAACCCTGAGGTGGCAGCACAATCATAAGACATTCCACCCAACACTCTTGAGCTTTATAATTTTGCCTTTTAAAATTAAACCCATTTAGAATATTTAATGTCATAGCATTACTTTAGTTTCTTTTCCCACCACTGGAAAAAATCATAGAGTAGCATTTAAGAGTATAATGATTCTAAAATAAATATTAAGTATCTGAATAAAGAACAGGTAATTGCCATCTGCTACAGCCCATAAATTGCTTGGAGTTCTACTACAAAGTGTGTGTGTATGTGTGTGTGTGTGTGTGTGTGTGTGTGTGTGTGTGTGTGTTTCTATCAAAAAAAAAAACTCTAAATGTGCAAACTAGAAGATTTTTCACTTCCCCAACTGGGTATAAACATAATAATATTTTAAACTAATACTAAATTCTCTTGGCATACTCTATTTCTGCCAGGGATCCTTTGGGATTAGGATATGAAAATGCTTTCAAATATAATTTTGGAATGTATGTTAATTTTTAGTTCTTTGTTTTTATTATAAAACACACTAAGAAGTAAGACCATCTTCTAATTATAACTTACCATGGGTAAAGTAAAAGCAAGCTAATGAGATAAGCTTTAGATAAGATCATTTCATCTATGAGCCAAAGATGTACAGAGAAGTGTTTCCTAAAATATCTCTTGTGAAAATCTCATGTTTAAGTCCCTAGAGGAGAACATTATGCCATGTTCAGATGAGAAGGGGAGGCATTGCTCAGGATACGCTACTTTCTTTCAACCTCTCACACCCAGAAGCATTGCAAAGCCCATGAAAAACCCTAAAAGTAGCAAATATTTTTAACATCCTTTCTCAGGTTTATTTGTCCTGTGAAATCTCTGCCCACTTTAAAAAAATAATAATAATAATTGAGGATATCAAAAGGAAGTACATAAAGCCACATCAACCTCAACCAAAGGATACACATAATAAACAAAGTGGCTATAATAGCGTTGTTTTCTATTGTCAGCATCGGCTGGCTGGAAAGCCCTGACTTCAGCAGAGCTTGCAGCCTCCCCTCTGAGACCACCTGCAGGGCCTCAGGGAAGACTCCCACCCACACATGCACCAGGAGGTGAGAGCAGGTGCACCAGTCAGAGGCACCAGAGAAGCAGAACCAGTACAGGCATAGGAAGAAACCTATTGCACAGATTTGACTGTGTCACTGTAGGGCCCAGCCATGCTGGCCCAAAATGTACTGGGCAGGACATCAAAGAGAACAATATGTCCATGGGCAACATTTCTTCTTCCTCAGAGAAGCTTCAGCCACACTTTTAATAACCTGAACTACCTGGGTTACATAAAGTAACCTCTCACGGTTAGCATGGGCTTAGTGGTAGATGGCAGTCACATCTACAGGATGCCTCACCTAGCCTCCAGAGTCAGGTTTGAATGAATGAGTCACTAGGGTTGTAGCTGAACCACAGATCTGAAGACCAGCACCGTCCATGCCTGCTCAACTTGCCAACTGTAGCTTCCAAATAAGGTAAAATTCCCAAATAAAGCAACAGAGGGATAGAAAGAGGTCATACTGTTAATCCCTAATTAATAGTAATAGTAAGTGGAGCTACTGTCTCTTCCATCCCTTGATTCCTGGGTCTATAAATCTTGGTTATGAATGAAAGGGTTCTGCAGCTCAGATGGTGATTTAGAGCATAACCTGCATCCTAGGGAACGTTGCTCAAGTCTTGCAAGCATCTCCTACTTTCCCATGCATCCGTTTTTAAAAGGAAGATCCACTGTTCCACCCAGCCTTCTGCTTCAATATGATGAGAATGGTGGTAAAGCTAAGAATTCCTCAAGTGTGAGCCATGACTACACATCACATCCTGTGATGTGATCTGAGCAATGCTGGGCTGGGTTGCCATGACAGTCCATGCAGCACTCTATAAATACCTGGATGGAGTTTTGGTACAAGTACTGCACACAAGAAAGCATCTATTTGTGTGAAAATCAAAGTGCCTCCCTTTCTTTGATGAAAGTGTATTAAGTGCATCAATCACTCCTGTAAAAGGGTGCCATGCTGAGTAATCTTCTTGCAGACTGAACATTAT
This sequence comes from Myocastor coypus, assembly GCA_004027025.1. Classification (NCBI taxonomy): domain Eukaryota; kingdom Metazoa; phylum Chordata; class Mammalia; order Rodentia; family Myocastoridae; genus Myocastor; species Myocastor coypus. The sequence continues at coordinate 22,905 of PVJA010014053.1, forward strand.
GGTAGCTGTAAGGCCAGACTGGCCTTGCTGACTGGAAGTCCATATTTGAGAGCATGCATAACCTCTTTTCCCACCACCACAGCCACGTTGTCCATGATCCCATTGGGTAGTGACAAGAATGGGTGGGGCTGGTGGGTATCCTCAGAACAGGTTCTCCCATCCATGTGATTAAATCCTCCTCTGCTGAGGTCACCTGGGGCACAAATATCATCACGTTTTTTCTCTTTCAAAAAAGTCTGACCCCACATTTATTTTCATGCCGCCTCATCACTTACCTTCCAGGCATATCCCTTCCAAGCCTCTATTGGTCTAGCGAAGTACTAGGGAAAGTCCACAGATCTGGAGAGCTTCACACCTCTGCTCATTTCCCCTCCACCCAAAATGAATGCGAAGTTCACCGCTTGTAGTCTATCCCTCACCAGTGTACACTTACCTTGTAGATAGCACTTCCATTTGTAATGGGTTTCTGCTGCTCATACCCAACTTGCTGGCTTAATAGATGAAATAATGCCTAGTTCACAATGAACAGCTAAGTTTCTATGGTACTGTGGTAGTCATATCTGAGCACTCAGTCACTGTTAAAGACCCAGAAAAGGGGCAAAATATCTTTTTTTAATTTACTTTTTGCTTGTTTTTCTTTCTTTTTTAATTGTGACATAATCATGTATAAATTTGTGTAATGCAATGTGATTTTTTTCATACATGTATACTTTGTGCAGTGACTAAATCAGGATAATGAGCATACTCATTACCTCAAATATGTGGGGCTTTTTTAGTGAAATATACAAAATCTTATTCCTGACCATCTTTGAGATAGGCAGCCTATTGATTATATTGCCCTACTGTGCAATACAGCACCAGAATTCATCTCTCCTATTTGTTTACTTTGAACCACTGATCAGCCCCTGGTAACCACTATCTGCTCTTTGAGAATGACCCTTTTAGATTCTATATGCAAATGAGATCATTTGACATTTGTCTATCTGTGCCTGACTTATGTCACTTAACATAATGTCCTTCAAGACTATGTATATAGTCAAAAATGATACGGCTTCACCTTTGTAAGAATGACTGGCCAGGCATGGTGGAATACACCTGTGATCCCAGCATTCAGGAGGCTCAGGCTCAAGAACAACTGTGGGTTCAAGGCCAGCCTATCAAAAAAAAAGTAAAAGAATGAATGATGTTCCACAATGTATGCTGACCACATTTTCTACCCATTCTTCTTTTGGTAAAGGGTTTTCTTCCATGCATGGCTTTCATGGCTAGTGTCCAATAAACATATGTGTTTGGCATATAGACTAACACACACAGAGCAGTGAAACTGGGCCCTTACTAACCAGTACCCAGAAATCAGCTCAAATTGGATTAGACAGTTAAACCTAAGACTAAAACTATGAAACTGTTGGGGAAAAGTTTAGGGGAAACACTTCACAACACTGAATTAGGCGAGGCTTTCCTGGCTAAGACCCCAAACTGCAGGCAACTAAGGCAAAACTGGGAGTTTCATCAATCTGAAAAGCTCCTGCAGAGCAAAGGAAACAATCACCAGAGTGAAGTGACAACCTCATCTTGGGACACAGTATGTTCAGGCTATGAATCTGATGATACCCAGAGTGCACCAGAACCTGGTCTGCAAAAGTAAGCCAGATAATCTGATTTGAAAGGGGCAAAAACCTAGCTACACATTCCTCAAAAAAAAGTCATACAGCTGTCCAACAGCAATTTGAAAGGAGGCTCAGCATCCCTAATTACCAGAAAAATACAAATCAAAACCACGAAAAGAAAGCAGCATTTCCTCCTATTCAGAATAGCTAATATCAAAAAAGACAAAAGATAACAAGCATTAAAAAAGATACTGAGAAAATTGAATTCATACACTGTCAGAGGGAATGTAAATTAGAGCAGCTATTATGGAAAACAGTATGGAGTTTCCTACAAAAATTAAAAATAGAACCATCATATGAGTCAGTAATCCTACTACGAGGTGTATATGCGAAGTCTTTTTTCTCCAAGAGGAGAGCAGGGATCCAGAAAAGATGGCAGGAAGTGGCGAGGGTCTGCTCTGCGATCCAACTATATAAACTGCTAAAGGCTTCTCCTAGCATAGCTGCCATGGAGGCTTGAAGCATGGGGACATCCGCTGGGTACAGTGGCGAAGAAGCCTGAGACAGCTGTACAGACTGCTTTTGTTCCAGGCCCCACTCAAGCCCACCAGCTGTAAGTGGAACAGAGTAGCACAATCAAGCGAGCACTTATTTGCCTCTAATACCTACAGCAGCCAACAAATACTGGAATTCTTTCTTGGTGAGGGTGTGGACATTGTAACAACTTGTCTTCCCTTTAGAAGGTTTGACCTCCACACAGCAATTCCATTGAACCCCGAAGGTGGACAGAAGTCCTCTGAACTTCTGCAACTTATCCCCTTACCCTCTGTCACACAACATCTAGAGAGTTGCTGCTCCTTGCTCATCAGCTCTGACCACCGTAATATCAACTTAATGAAGCAGCATGATGTCCTGTAGCAGTGAAGGGTGAATGAGATCGGTTGCACTATCTTAGGACACTAAACTGAAGAGGTTATGTTTTCCTGAGATATGACAGTGAGGGTTTACCCCTGGCCTTAGTTGCTGAATCTTTATTAAATGATGTGATAAAAGAGATGCATTTTCAAAACGAGAACCAACATAATAGGTATAAGAGGATGTGGTCATTTGCTCAAGCAATGAAATCTTCTGGAACAGCAGCTACAACAGCCTGATTGGGTTTGCATAGCCCAATGTCAGCTCCAAGTGTCATGTGTTTTTTTTTTTTTCAGAGACCAAATATATGAATAAATAATGGAATTATCATCCCTGCATCTCTCAAGTGCTTGATAGTGGCATAAAACTCTTCCATCCCTCCAGGAATACTGCTACTTTTATAGGTAGAGTCAATCCTAGTGCCTTTTGCTTCACCTTGGCTACCATAACAGCCCTCACTGTACAAGTCAGGGAACTAGTGTAAAGATTTCACCAATTGCTCAGCATATGTGTTTCTAAGTTTCCAGGACAGAACAGAGGAAATGACAGAGGATGGGTTCAAAGCTTTCTGGGCCCACTGAGTGATGGCCTGAGCAACTTCTATGATCTCTTTATCACCACACCCGAACTCTGAGTGTCATCCACCAAAACATTCAGGGCCTCCTAGAGTTAGTGTGTAAGTTCAGAACCACTGTCTAGTAATCCCCAAAATGTCTTATTTCAATTTCCCAGTGCATAGTCACCTTTAAAAAATGTCTGTGGGTCTCCTTGAGGAATGCTGATGAAAAGAATTAATAGGATACAATTTGGTAATGGAGCAGAGTCCCCCTCTCAAGGGGACCTGGTCTCTCCTTTGTTCAAAGCTTGTGGGTCTATAAACTTGCTCAAGTGAGAAGTTATTTGAGAAGCCACAATTCTGCACTTGTTGAGTCAACTTGCACTTCTGGTCCTACAGCTCCTCTGATGCTGACCAAGTAGGGATAAGGTGAGCTGTTCATCTGCTTCTTTTCTGAAAACACTATAATTGGGTACATAGTGCCATGGGCCTCTGTGAGCCAGGCTACAACTGATCTGGCTCCCCTGTTCTCTGAGTTACTTTCTCACCACAGTACCCAACACAATCACAATTTACAATTTAAAGAAGAAAAAGTTTATTTGGTTCACAATTGCAAGATTTCAGTCTATAATCGGCTTGCTCCACGGCAGGGTAGCATGACAGAGGGGTACAGGCACGGCAGAAGAAAAAGCTCTCCTGCGTGGCAGGCAGCAGTACATATAGATCTAGCCTCCAGGCCACATTTACAGGGACCCAAATCCTGTCACCAGGCTTCACCTTCCAATATGATCCTTAAATACGAATCAGTCAGTGGACTGATCCAGTAGCACATACACACACACACACACACACACACACACACACACACACACACACAAAATGATCCTATGTCACGCATCCATGATCTAGACACACATTTAATATCAGCATCATACAGTCTAGATAAGCTAGCTCTGAAAAGGCCAACCTCTGACCGTATAAGGTTTTGCAGTAACATCTAGACACAAGCCATTATAGGAGGTCAGTGTTGGTCTGACCTTGGAATAAGACAGCCATTGTATACTTCAATCAGTCTTATGACTTCAGGTTCAGGAAGTAACTCTGCTAATAATGCTAAGGAAACCAGTGTCTAGGTCAATGGTTCTCAACCTGTGGGTCGCGACCCCAGCAGGGGTCAAATGACCAAAACACAGGGTTCACCTAAAGCCATTGGAAAATACATATTTAAACCCATGCTATGCCATGGTGAAATGTTACTTATTGGAATTAGTAATAAATATTTCTCAACATATAATTAAATATTATTTTGGAGATTAATCACTATGTTTAAATTATGCTTAATTTTTAGCAATGAGAATACATAATACATACCAGGGATATACGTTCCGAATCATAACTATAACAAAATTACAGTTTTGAAGTAGCCTCCAAAATTATTTTTTGGTTTGGGGTCACTGCAACATGAGGAACTATATTGCAAGGTCGTGGCATTAGAAAGGTTGAGAACCACTAGTCTAGGTAGAAGATGAAAACCTGAATGAGATTAAAACAGCAATAGGCACACAAAGCAGGCAATTGCTTCCTATGCTGCGGTTCCCTGACCAGTTCAGCAGGGCTGATATCTCCTCCTGAACACAAGACCTGAGGACAGGTGAACTTGAACCTGGACTGTGGCCTCACCTTCAAATAGGTGGGCTCTCCAAAAACCAGGCTCCACATTAGCCCAAAAGAGAAGTGCCCCCACTCCATTCAGTCCTGTGTCACCATTTCTTTGCTATATTCCATCTGGCACAAAGAGACAAGTGAGCAAACCAAGATGGGCGGAGAAACACCCTGGGTGTGGATCGTATGAATTCCAGCCCCACCATTCTGAAGTGCAGGCACAGTTCTCTCTGAGCCTGTAACCTCTGTGCCTAGGGCAGACAGTGGTGCCTACTTCTAAGTGTGTATACGCATGAAATAAATCAGTGTGATCAGCCTTGTGACATGGAGCCTCTGGCAGATGATACAGGTCTATGCTCAGCCTTTACAAAACAGCGGGGAAACCTATGAATGTAGGTATTATGTAGTCCCCGTGTCACCACTGACACTGCTATCAGCTGAAAAGTTTTATTTTGGTGGCTCATCTTTTTCATTTTTCTTCTTCACTAGTGTAACTAGATCACTGGTATAGAAGAAGGCATTGCTAGAAAGCCTGGAGACGCAAGTACACTCAGGCATGCACCAGCTTAAAGGCCGTTCCAGCTTCTTGCTACCAGAGTTAAAAATGCAGAAGTCAAGACAAGAGCACATGTGCCCTTGGAGGCCTCCGTGAATGTCCCAGTGTCCCCAGCTACCTCAGTAGACAGTCGATGGGACTTGTGACTTCCCTGCCACAGTGACCCAGAGGTGGCCGCAAAGGACCAATTCTGTAAACCACACACTCAGGAAGGACCAATAGGCTGACATGTGGCTGAAAAAAACTCAGACAATTCAAGATGACTCACACAGACATTCAGTTTTTTTAAATCCACACACAGCCACCTACAATACTTTAATTTAAATTTTTTGCCCGAGTCCTTTAAAAATAGAATTTGCATGAAAGCCCACATGTCCAAAAAGATTTTCATTTCCCACATATGAGTTCCTAGACCTACAAACTTCTGCATCTCCTTCTAAGTATGGATCATTTTCCAAGCTTTGGTGCATAAAACACAAACACTGGTTGCAGCTGAAATCTCGTCAATCCACTCTTTCAGTGGAAACATGAAAATTGATTTCTCATCTCAAAAGTGTTTAAAAAGCAATGGTAGCATTTGTGGAGAGAAGGGAGAAACAACCCTTGAGCCACCAGCTCTTCTTTTGGGGTTCTAATATTCCTGCCTTCTCCCTGCCACTGTCCTTGATGGCTCCCCACTGTGTCTGTAGGGTGTGAGGATTCAGGGTTGACAGCCAGGATGCCCGTGTGTGCCCAGACTGCCCTCCAGCATGCCACTGCACTGTTGTCCTGGCTCCTTTCCTTGAAGAGGGTGGGATCTGAAGTTCTAAGACATTACAGGTCATTCCATATCCCTACTGCCTTTGTGGCCCTCCTGCCTCAAACTACATTGTCACTCATAGACTTGAAAACCAATCTGTAAACACAAATGAGGACTCATCTAAGATCCCCCTGAGGTGAAAGGGCTCTCACACCTCTCCTCCCTTGTCTTTCTCATCTCAATAAAGATGTGTGTTCCCCAAGTCCTAAAGCAGCCAGATACCAGATCCAGAAGGACTCTGATCTCATCTGTAGAGTTCTTGGCACCAAGGAGGGGACAGGGAGCAGAGGGCAGCCTGCAGGGACTCTCTGAGGACTCCCTTTGGCTTCAGCAAGGCTACTCCGCATGCACTTTTGTCTGTGCCCAGTTTTCCTTTGGTGCAACTGAATCCTCCCTTCAGAGCCTCCGCTGGTTCCCTCCCTATGGTAAGTTCCTGTGATGGCTTCCACTGCCCCAGATTTCGCAGAGTTCCCCATTGTGTCATAGAGCATCCAGGATTTTCCTACTCTATGCCTGAAACCAAAAATTACCAGGCCTGTTAGACATGTCTTCTGACGTCAGCTCTGGGGTGGGGGCTTGGGGACTACAGTGAGAGCTAATAGATTGAACACATGATCCAACTCCTGCCAAAACTCCAGGAAGTTCCTCTTGCCCACCCCCTTCCCTTCTGTCCCTGTACCCATTTCTTTTTAGCCTAGTGACAACCCATCTGCCTCCAAGGCCCACATCAAACCCTGCAGGCTGGCCCCTAGAGTGGATACTCAGGTGGGGAGCCTTCCACAGAGCCCAAGGCACATGGCATGGCAGCGTCCTAGTCCACCCACCCACGGAACCGTCCACGCTCCCATTTGCATCCTCCCTGCCCCTGCCCCAATCCTGCTGGAAGAATAGCTGCCAGAACCTCACTGTGCTCTCGAGATGTAAAATCCGCGAACATATTGTGTAGGACACAGAATGAGGGCGTTACATTTAAAATCAGACAACTGTGCCACTTCTAACTCACAGGGTGCTGCTCAGTGCTCAGGAGCAGGCAGGAGAGATAATGAATGCGTCCGAGCTGCCCTGATCTCGGGGTCTACCCCACACAACTGGCAACCAATCGTCTAGCGATCCTCCTCTTTCATAATCATCTCATTGTGAAGTCCACACGGTGCCTTGGTTCTCACCGACCGCTTTGGCTGGCTTTTGCTGAACTCTTGATCCTGCAGCCAGCCTGGAGATCAGCTAATGGCTAAGCACTGCTCCACTGTGGCTGTTGGTGGACATCTTATTTGATCAGACAGACCAAGTGACGATGCGCGCCCAAGCGTCATCGCTCACCAGCAACGTGAGCAGGTTCTGTGCTGAGTCAAACCATAGTTTCAGACAGAAAAACATGTCCTCAGTTGTACGTGGTGCCCACAATGTCACAGGTATACACATGAGACTCTCTTATGCTTATTTTACATTATTAGCATAATATTATGTTATTAATACATAATAACACATATCGAACATTCTTCAAAACAATTGTTTTTGAGACCAGGTCTCGCTGTGTAGCTCAGGCTAACCTGAGTTCACTACATAGCCCAGGCTGGCCTCAAATGCATGGTGATCCTCCTTGTGTCAGGCTCCTGAGTGCTGGGATTAGAGGTATATACTAACAGGCCTGGTACTAACACTTGCTTTTTTAAAAAAAACTTATGTGTCTGGTACAGGGTCTCACTGTGAATCACACAGCGTAGACTCATAGTGATCCTCCTGTTTCCGCCTCCCCAGTGCTGGGATTGCAGGCATGCACCACCATGCCTAGTTTTGGTTGCCAGTTTGGTAAGCCTGGGAGGGGATGGTTCAGCATGCAGCACTGAGGATCAAACACGGGTCCTTATGCTTGTCAGGCAGATGCTTATACCACTGAGCTATCTCTCTAGCCCCTACTAACACTTTCTTAAGGTTTGTTTTAACATTATTGACATTTTAGACCACACAATTAGAGAAAACTTTGTTTGGGAGCAGGAGATAGAGTGTAGTCCTCCTGTGTAGTGTAAGATATTCACCTCCATCACTGGCTTCTACACATTAGATGCCAGTGGCATCCACATTCCTGCTCTTCATGGCCACCATCAGTGTCTCGAGATACTACCACAGGCTCCTTGTGGGCAAAAGCCTCAGCTTATCTGAGCAATCAATAAACAGAATCTTGACTGGCTGTGTTGACCACTTCCATGGAATGCATACTCCCACTGTGGCCAACTTCCAGGCCTTCAGAATGATTTCACAAACACAGTCCTAGAAGAGACAGACGTTAGACTCAATTATGTGGTATACCCACCACATACAAGGAGCAGATGGGGACAACTTTGAGAGCACAGCTACAGCTGCAGAGGTAGCTGACACCTTGGGAGTGTAGAGATAACCCGTGCTTCACATAGTATCAGTGTAATTTTAAGTTTACGTAATTGACTCTTGACAACTGCCATTCATATCACAATTTCCAAAACTACTGGGAAGTTACCCATCAGCTCTGGAAAGGGCTACAGACCCCACAACTCCACTCTTCCTTCTCCGCAGGCAGACTTGGGCATGAAACCCCTGGTGCCTCTTGGCCAGCACCTTGAAGAGGAGCTTCTGCTTTGTTATGATGACTTGCTTCTTTCTGTCCAAAAACATAAACTGGATGCCCAGTCAAGGTATGTTATGAAAGCCTTTACAAAGCTCTAATAAAACCATGAGATAACTAACTGAGAGGGACAGAAGGGGTAGATCTGACAAACAATGAAGGAGTGGCCTCCCTGAGTCACAGAGAGGCCTAGGCCCCAAGCCAGGAAGCACTCAAGGAGTTAGCACAATGGATGGCACTCACAGCGCCCAGCCCCTTGCCACCACCCTGCTACCCTTGGTGTGCTCCACTGAGTCCCCCAGGGTACCCAGGTCAGGGGCCTAGGGTGGTTACCATGGGCTAGGGCTAGTCCATGGGCTGCCTCGGCACTTTGAGCTCCATGTTCCCCAGTGCTGGCTCCGGGGGTGCTCCCCAGTGCTGGATGTGGGGTGGTGATACAGCAGGAGGGACTTGGCCCTTTCTTTCCCAGGAGTCGGCCCACTAAGGACCTCGCGACACACAGCCGCCCACCCTGCTCTTCTGGCACAGACCGTAGTGGAGGCTGGCTCCAAGGTCCTTTAGGATTACCAGTGGGAGGAGGGCAAAAGAAGCAGGAGGAGAAGATGATGTGTCCTAGCTACTCAGGGAGTCACTGCCCTGTTACATGCAGCCTGTGAGACACACCTCTCCCCCAGTATTCCACCCTCGCCTTTAAGTCGCAGGAGTGAGCTGCAGCCAGGGCACCCAGCCAGGTCAGGAAGTGGGGAGCCCCAAGGGTACATTTGGGGATAGTGCAGAGCCTGCCTCAAACGCTCCCAGGAGACAGGCAGGTCTGTCCTAGACGCTGCACACCAGTGGTTCTTGAGGGACTTGCTTTCTCCATGTTCGCTCCTCTTTAGCTCCCATTTGAAGAGAGCTTTTCCCTGCTAAGCCAGGTCTGTGTGTCAGTTTTCCAGGCGCTGGCTCTCTGCTGCCCTTGGAAACTCTAGGGAATCACAGACAGGTGCCACCAACATGCCCAGATATCAGTGGCTTCAACAGGGCTGGCATTTTTTCAAAGCTCCTGCCAAGGGATGCCAGGGTGAAAGAAGGTCTGGGATCCACAGCCAGCCAGCACTGATTACAAAACACAGCCACATGGGTCACTGCACCATCAGGCCTTCCCGAGGAGCCAGCTGCATCACCATGGGAATGGAGCCAGAGAAGGTCCTGGTGGCCTCTTCCTCAGGCAAACCTACATGGGGTCCCTATGTAGCAAGCTCCTGGAGGAAGAGCCCAGGGCTCTTCCCTGTGGCTGCCACCCAGCCTGCCGTTGGCCTAGCACTAGGAATCCTCTGCTTGGGTACCTCTTGGACTGTGAACATCCAGCCACTAGGACAGGAAGCTTCTGACTGCTGTCTCATGCCAGGTGTCTGTTCTACCTCAGAGGAGCCCACAGGCATGGCTTTGGAAGGTGACTCCTGGACCCCAAAGCAGAGCCAGAACTTCCAGGGAAACAGGGAAGCTACCCTGGAAGAGGCTGCTCCTCACTTAGGCCTCCTGGGGTGGGTGCTTAGCACTTTCCAGGGGGACCCTGGAGGCTGGGGACAGAGGAGAAGTGGGCTCAGGTTTCTTCCTGTAGATGATGACACCTATGACACATAGCTTGTCACTCATTCTTCCGTCTGCTAGGACAGATTAGGACTATGTCCAGAAAAAGGGATGAGTGGGTTCGGGGTCCCCTGGCTCAGAGGGTCAGTGTTATGTGATTCACAGCAGCTCTGGGGCCAGTCTATCCTTGTGGGGTACAGGCCAGCATCCACATGGCCTAAACCTATGGCTTGAACAGCAGGAAGCTTTAGTCTCACAGTTCTGTGGATCAGGAATTGGGCCACATAGGTCAGGTCAGGTTTGGGATCTTTCTTTAAGTATAAATACCTGATGCTGGTTGGGTTTGACCTGTGGGCAAGCTGGTGTCAACTGTGGTATGGATGTTTGTCCCCCTGAGCTGTTCCCCTTCCATTCCCAATGAGTGCACTGGTCCTCACCTCCTCCTGAGACTGCAGGCACAATGCATAAAAAGTTTAACACCATGTGATAGATAACTGAGTTAGCTCAGCACAGATCTGGGTGTGGAAGGCCCTCCCTAGGGAAAATTGTTTCCAGAATGGCATAAAAGGGAAGCAAAAGAGGGCTGGCTCCTGAGTCTTCATTCGCACATGGCCACACATTTCTGGGCATCACGTGGTTAAGCAGGGAAGAAGAGAAGTTGGGGGTCCTGGGCAGAAAGCTTTTGCCTGGAGTTCAGGTTGCATCCCCAGGGCAGGGCCCTGGCATGTGACAGCTGGAGCCTGGGCACCATGAGTCATCATAAACGTCCCTTAGCCTAAGCCGTATTCCCTTGGCTGGGGAGAGAAGGTCCACCCCTCCCAGCACCCTACACAGGCACTGATTTGGAGACAGAAACTGTGCTCCCTGGTGAGGACCAGGACTGTCTCTGTCCTAGCTCTGGCTCTGGTGACCTTACAGCAGCCTCTTGACTTTGCTATGCTTGGTTACCTTACCCATAAAGTGAGGGGAGTGAGAGCACTTTGTTTTGCCTATTGATTCTGTATCACTCTGTGACAAACATTCCTAAACCCATGGCTTGAACAGCAGGAAGCTTTAGTCTCACAGTTCTGTGGATCAGGAATTGGGCCACGTAACAGCTCAGGTCAGATTTGGGATCTTTCTTTAAGTGTAAATACCTGATGCTGGCTGGGTTTGACCTGTGGGCAAGCTGGTGTCCACTGTGGTACAGACATCGGTACCCCTGCCTAGGACTTCCTACAGGGCTTCCAGGACATCCTCATGCTTGGCACTTGGATGCCCCAGAGTGTAATCCCAGGGTTAGTGGGTGCACAGCTCTTGCTCTTCGGAAATTGGCCTCAGAAATGCACACCTGACCTCTGCCAAGTTCTGTCCCCCAGGACAGTTAGAAGTCAGGTCTCAATGGCAAGGAAGAGAACCAGGCCCGGCCTTTGAGAGGAAGCTGGGCCACACTTCAAAGCCACCCTAAAGCAGCCGGTGGAGGGGGAGACTAAGGACCCAGTCAACCTGCAGATGACGGGAAGGAGAGGAAATGTTCTGGGGAGGCCCACAGTGTTCACAAGGCTGCACAGCTTGGGAAGCTCTGCAGAAAGCCAGTAGCAGAGCAGCTCAGCTGAGCCTGCAGGCACACACCAGGCAGGGCTGACTAACACCAGTGAACAGGACAGGGAGGCAGGGCTGCAGCTGTCTTCCAGGACCTCTACTCCTCCCTCTGACGGCATTTCCAAGTCCTCCACTAATATGCCATTTGCAGTGGTGCCACTGTTTGTCCTAGAATGGCAGGTGAGGGGAAGCAGGGCATGTTGGCACATGCCTGTAATCCCAGGACTGGGGAGGCCGAGGCTGGAGGTTCACAGCAAGTTGGAGGCCAGCCTGGGCTGAACAATCAGGTCCAGGGTGGCCTGAACTACATAGTAAGACCGTGTGCTAAAATAAAAATAAATAAACAAGCAACAAGAAGAGGCAGCGGAGGCCCCCAGGAGACATCAAGCACTGAGACACTGACATGCCGAGAGCAGAGCTGGCAGGGAAAAGGGGCCTTGGAGCCCCGGATATGCCCAGCGCTTGCACAGCCAGAACAAGCCCACTGAGCCAGGGTCCGGGAAGGACCTGATTGCTGACCTGCCCTCTTCCAGGGAAGGGTCCCCACTAGGCAGAGCAGACCATCACAGAGGGCTTGGCACCAGGGCTGCAGGTAGAACTCAGGTCAGTTCCGGATCCAGTTCCAGCCTCTGGAGTACAGGCTACCTCTCAGCTTCAGCTTGCTGCCCTAGGGACTCTATTACATCCTCAAGTGCCTGGAAACCCCTCACCTGTCCTTGTGCCCTGGCGCAGACCTGTCCTGCTCTGAGGCTGACCCCGGAAGATGGTTCCTGCCCTAGGGATGCTTCAAGTTACAATGGTGTCTACAATGGTTGAGCAATACACATTCACTAGAAACTGTACTTCAAATTCCAACTTTTGAATTCTGCTCCTCCCTTGAGCTAGCAACATGCAGCTTTATTCTCTCTTGTGAACCTGGGCAGTGGGTGCAAGTGCAGCTCCTCAGCAGCCCCATGACCACCAGAAGAAACAATTCGTGCTCTACTGTGCACTCTGATGCAGCTTCGGTGTTTTCTGCTTCCAGTGGGTCTATCTGGACCTAACCTTGTTGTAAGTGGAGAGGAATCTGTATGCAGGAATTTCAGGATCTAGGTTGGGGAACAGTTGATAAGCTTGCCTTAGCAGTAGTAGGGTTATTTACATGAATGCATCCGACACACACTACAAACCAGTTACCCTGGGGAGTTGTTCTGACAGCCAACTGCTGGAGATATTCTTAAAAATTGAAGGACATATGCCTCATGATGTTTGCAAGCCCTGGTGCTTGGTGACTTCACCCCAAACAGCTGCAGATATTCTACACCCGTTCTCACTAACACAAACACAGAAATCGCAGGAGAATTTTTGAGTCAAAAGGTAATAGTGACAGCAGCACCAGAGAGCTCTGTCTGCATCAGCCTGTCAGGCATCTGCGGACCCCACCACCCCAGGGCACCCTGCTCCATCACTCCACACTGCCCATCTCTCCAGGGTCTGTAGCCAGGTGAGCAAGGGCAGTGTGGTAGCAGGCAGCCTCTCAATGCTTCCTTCACCTCTGCCCAGCAAACCCAACCCAGGGTCAAGTGCAGGGACATCTGATCAAAATGTGACCTGGCTCTAAGATTTGAGACCCTCAGGCCTCATTGTGATTGCTGTTTTAATTAGGAATCATTTGCTAGGAAAAGCATTTGTGGGTACTGGGAGAAAGCCAGATTCCTGGGACATGAGCCAGCCACTTACAATGTGTATGACCTCACAGAAGTCCAAGGCCCTTTTCTGTCTTCTGTGACCTGCTATGGTCATGGGACAGCACACAATGTGTTTGGCCTGGGATGGTGGGGTGTGCCCAGGCTGGCCCTGCTGCTTAGTGCTGCCCGATGAGCATCACAGACTGGCACCCAAAGGTGGTAGTCCTCCCAGGCAGGGGGGAGGGGACTCAAGCGTTCTTGAAGGCTGAACCCCAGAACTCACCCCTGTTTCCATGCATACCAGCTGGCTTCTCCTAGCACCCATTCTATCTTGGAGTTGAGCCCTGTGGTCTTGTGGGATGCATGCCCTACCTTACATGTGACTTCCAGGTTTACCAAAAACCATGTCCAGGCTTTCCTTTTTAATACTGAATGATTATATAATGTTATTTATTTCTCATGAGATGGTTTTCCTACTTAGGTGGGGTTTATTAGTTAATACTAGGAATTGAACCCACATGCTAAACAGATCTTCTTGCACTTAGCTACACCTCTGACTCTTTTATTTTACTTTTTAAAAAGGTCTAGCCAATTGCCTAGCCTGGCCAGAACTTGTAATCCTCCTGCCTCAGCCTCCCTCATAGCGAAGATTACATTACTTCGTAGTGCCACCCTCACAAGGCACAGAAGCAACATAACACTCAGGTCATTTTTCCTTTATAAGGAAAAATGCCCAGGTCATAGAGCCCACCCATGGCTGCCATCTGCATGAACCATGTACCCCGGGGGTGCCTGGTGCCTGCACAAAGTCTTCTTTTCCAGGCCCCTCTCTCCCAACCTGGTACCTGAGATCCTCATCACCATGACAACTTCTCCACTGGGCTTAGAACTCCTACAACTCACCTGTCCCAGCTCAGGGACTGAAGACAGCCTTGTTGGACCTCTGGAAGAAACATCTAACCCTGAGTAGTCCTGGCCTTCTCCCCATAACTGTCCATGCCCACATGGACAGGTTCACTCTCCTGAAGCCATTCTATTTGTCTGCAAGACACCTTGGCATCTCCCTGCTTTCTTTCCTGGTCTTTCTTTTTTTTTTTTTTTTTTTTAAAAAAAAAAAAAAAAGGCTTTCAACTCCAGATGAAAAGCTCAGGAACCATTTGAAGATTTGCAGGAGTAAAGATAACAAAGAAAGGAGTCTGGGGCAAAGGGCTTTCTATCTCCAACCGCAGTTTTTCTTGCTTTCTGTGAGAGCCTTCGCATGTGTGTTTGCGTATTTCTTTTTCCGTTTTGCCACTGAACATAGATATTCCAGAAATAGAGAGCCAGAGACTCAAAAAGTCAGCCAAGCTCTTTTAAGTCTATTCCTTTTTATAATTTCTGATCCTTCCTAGCATTAGAAAACTCTTTCTCTTATCCCTTAACCATAAGACAGTCACAAACTTCTTTCCATGGAGGAAACAGTGGGTCTCCCCAAGAACCTGGGGGTGCTAAGACTTCCTTCTCAAGCCAGCTTTCCAGGAAGGTGTTTTATCCATGCAGGTACCTTCTAGTCAGTAGCTTCTCTGCCTGATGGGAGCTCTCCGCATGTGGGGCCCGGGAGCTCTGAGGCACTTGGCAGCTGACCATGTCCAGCTGTACCTCCATGTGCCCGGCCTCAAGCCAGGAAGCAGCTGCTTATCATCCTAAGGAAAGAAGCTTAGCCCTTCCTGTTACTATCCCAAGCATCTTAGCCATCACAGAGGTAAAAGATCCAGCCAGGATCCCTCACCCCAGAGCAGCACGCACCTCCCCTGTGTACCGCAATTCCCATCTGCAAAGCTCTTCCATGTGTGTTATCATTGGCATCTTGTGTGGCCACTTTATAAGAAAGTAAACAGTAAACAGGCTCACAGTGGCATTGAGCCCATTGTCCTGTCTGCAGAGGCACAGTCTTAAAACAGAGAGGCAGAGTGCAGGAGGCAAAGACACAGCGCTTCTTTTAGCCTTTCTGAGCACATCCTTCTTGAACCTCGTCTGTCAGTTGCCTGGAGGTCCTGACCTGCCATCTCTCCGAGGTAGCTGTGAGGCCTGGGAGCAGGCCTGGCCCAGACTTGTGACTGCTCTGCAGCTTCCTGGTGCTCCCTTCCAGATTCAGCCTGTTTGTTTATAAGGTGGGACGCGTCCTCACTGTGTCCCAGCACACTGTCACCTTTCGTGATTCACGCCTGGTTGGCGTTCCTCACATCAAAGTGGATCTTCATCAGAGCTCTGTGATTCCCGGGAAGGCTGCAGATGTGCCCTCAAATATTCGGGCCACGGGACACCTGGGAGAAGATCACAGCTGTCCTCTACACCAGGAATGCCATCTGGCGCCCCGACTGCTCAGCTGGGGAGCTGGGAAAGTTCAGCGCCACACTTGTGGCACCTCTGTCCCGACTCCACCCAGACCAGTGCGCACCCCTCCCACGCATCTTTCTGCGCAGAACCTCATGCGTGCGGTGGAGCGCTTCCCACGCTCCCCACACAGCCAGGAAGCCCTCTTGTCCTCTGCCTCCTGGTATCCCTTATCTTGCCTCTCACTTTTACACTTTAACACGTGAGACATGATCGAAATATGCAATGTATTTTAAATTTTTTAAATTTATTACAGTAAAAGATAAGGTGCGGTCGATTCTCTTCAAAATCCTCATCCTTGCTTCCAACACACTTATCTTTTCCTTCCTTTCTTTGTCCAGTGCTCTAGCCAATAGCAACTTGTGGTAATTTTTTTAAGAGAATAGAAAAATAATAGATGCGATATTAGAAATGGTACACAATTTCATAAAACCAAGATGGTAGGGGTCCAGCAGTGGCTGTTACGCTGCACACCTCTGTCTTCCATGTAGTTGCTCTGGTTACCAGATAGCAGCATGTGCACTGTCAGTAAAAATTTTAAGCATTAACTGCTGCCTTCATAAAACATACAGGAATTAGTAGCATGATCATCTTGGCTGTCCTGTGTATATGCATGCGTGAGTTCTCTCTTCCTCTTTTTCCTTTCTTTCTTCCTTTCCCTCATTCCAGCTGTTCATTCCTTTGCACAGTTTCTTTCCCATTTACTATATATTATATCTTTCAGATTTTATTTTTACTCTTTCATGGTTTGTTTGGATTTTTGTTTGTTTTGGTTTGGTTTGGTGTCTTTCTTTCTTTATTTCTTATTTTCTTTTTTTGAGGGAAGGATTGAACTTAGGAAACTGAGCTTGCCAGGCAGGCACTTATGCCACTGAGCTAACTCCCCAGCCCTTACTATTCCAGGCTCTTATACTAGGGATACAATATGATGTTTACACATGTGGATTTGACTTATTTTATTTATGAATATAGTCTCTAGTTGCATACACTTCCTTATAAAAGCCTCAAGTTTATCTTTTTTTATAGCTGCATAATACTCCACTATGTAAAAATATCACATCCTTTTTATCCACTCCTCAACTAATGGGCATTTAGCATGTTTCCAAGATTTGGCTATGACAAATCTCATTGCTAAAATATGAGTACACATATATTGCTGTGGCATGATGTTTCAGTTCTTCTGGAAAACTGCTCAGAAAAAGAATAACTGGGTCAAATGGGACTTCTAATCCTTTTTTTGAGGAATCTCCACATTGATTTCCACAGAGGTTGTACAGAGGCTTAGACTCTCACCCACAGTGTGTTTGTCCATTTCTGAAATAGCTTTGGAAATACTACTTCATAAATGTCCTTTCAAGATATGATCAAAAGTCAGGTAAATGCTGCTGACTGTTGCTGTCCAACAGAAAGGTGGCTCATAAAAATATGACACAATGCTCTCATGCACCGTGTTCACTGGATCTGGGACTATATGGCCTCCACCTCCTCCCCAAAGTCAAAATGACCATGCATGGGAAATGTTTTGAATAGATTCAGGACATCAAGGTAGGGCCGCCACCATGCAACTAAAGACACTCAGGAAAGAGGACTTCCAGGGCTACGTCATAAAGTGGCAAGAAGGGAAGAGCATTTTTAATTTATTTTTTTAAATGTACTGCATCTCTTAAATTACACCTTGTGTATGCCACCTGAGGCACCTGCGTATGGATCCTCAGACTGAGCACAAATTCCTCCCAGAGCAGTGCAGAGCAGAGCTTGTTGGACTCCTGCAGGCTCCTTGGTTCCCCAGAGCACACAGAATCCTTCAGTCCCAGCTCTTGGGGCTTCACACTCAAAACCAGCCTGGCTCTAGTTCCTCGAGGAGTGAAGTTGGGCGTGGAGGTTGCAGGAAGCCCTGCGTGCAGCCTCTGGTCTTGGCTCTGTGTGTGTGTTTGTGTGGCCACACACCCAGAGTCCCTGCTCACTAAGTGTTCAGTGGCATTGGGATTTACAAGCATGTTGACTTAGGGTGCCATTGAGGTGACTCTGGGTACTTAACAGCAGTGTGCCCACCATGTTGGGGACATCGTCTCTGTCTCCATCCTTTTCTGCCTACCCACTCTGATTTGGATTTATTCTCCTCTCCTCCCTTAGAGCTTCTGCAGGCTGCCTTCTCCCTGCATCCTTTCCACCTATGCTGCTCCTGTGATTCTTCTATCTAGACCTTATTCAAACTCCCAAGGAGAAAGGGCATAGCTGCTCCAACTCTAATCTAGCTACAACCTAGGAAGTTACTCAGGGGCAACTTAGTGATCAGGCATCCACTCTGGATTAGCCAACTGTGATCGAAGTAACAAGGCTACTTGAAATGAATCAGGCCCCTCTATCCTGGGAAATCCTTCTAATGGAGACTACGGGTGAGGGAGGCACTGTCCACAGTCTCCAGAGGAGACCAAGTAGCTTCTACGTGATGCTTCTGCCTTCTCGGTGGGTGGAGCCCAGCTCCCTACAATCCCCAAGGGCTCTGTAAACTTTATAGTTTTCAATAGTCACCGAAGGCTGACTTCAGTCCGCCAAAGCACAAGATTACTGCCAGTGCCTGCTATTATTGAATTGTTCCTAGTGCGTTCTTTGGACTTGATTCACCCCATTCCCACGATGCATTGTAGGTCCTGGAAGTCTTGTGACAGTTCTTGTCATGAGACACACAAGAGTGGATTCCCCACCCCTTTCATAAGCTTCTGATTGTAGCTCTCTTTTTGTTAGGTGTCTCAGTTTTCTCTCTTTGCTAGGACAAAATTACTGATGCTCAAAATTAAGGAAGGAAAGGTTTATTTAGCTCACAGTCTGTGGTGTTTTCAGCCCATGATCAGCTGCCTCCAAGGCAGAGTGGTACATGGCAGAGGGCAGCATGGTGCTGGAAAATCATGTGGTGGAAAACAACAAATCAGCAAGCACAAAAGGGGAGGAGTCGTGCTGGCAGTGGCAGAGAGCAAGCCCCTCTCTCTTCCTTATATTGCATTCAGGCTGTCACCCCAGGGCAGGTGCAGCACTCACATCCATAATCCCAGCATTGGATCAAGAATCAGTCAAAACCTCTAGAAGCCACCCTGTGACCACCTGAGGCTTTGGGAGGGCAACAAGACAAAAACCATAACATTAGGGTTTGACATGAGCAACTCCATTTTTTTTAATTTATTTATTTATTTATTTTTGTTTATTTATTTTTATGGCCGGCTCAGCCTGCCCCAAGGGCAGGGCTGGCGCAGCATGTGGTGCCAGGGATTGAACCGTGGTCCCTGCAGCCTCCTAAGCTTTCCTAAGCAGGTGTTTTAGACCACTGAGCCATCCTGCCAGGCCCAGCAACTCCATTTTGATCCTGATGATTTTGACATTTGAGACTACTTTTCAATTTCAAACATCTTTGAGATTCAACCCTTAAATTACTAGACTAGAAACCACCCAAGTTCATAACCATCAAATCCCAATTTCCCAGTTCCTTGCTATAATTGTCAACTCTAATTAGATGAGAGGCATAAACATGAACCCTCTTTCCACCAAAGGATAACCCCCTTGGCAAATGACGGACACAACCCTGGTGCAGCCTGATGTCTCCATCTGTACAACAAGGCTATAGCTGGGCTCCAAGCTGGTCTGACAGTTTCCATCTCAGTCTCATGACAAATGCGATCCACATGCATTCACTGAGCAGCCTTGCAGGGTCCCTGGTTGGGTGCCACGTCCTGTTCACCTGGAAGGGATGATTCTTCCAGCTCCTCCGCCCCCAAGTAAAGTCACGTCCTGAATGCGGCCCGTGCAAACCCAGCTGCTGTGCAGGGAGGCCAGTGCCACTCCCTCCATCTCTCCCTGAGTAAAGATGTCCTCATGGCCAGCAAGGGAGAAGCATCCACTTTTGCACTTACTAAGCCCCACCTTCTACACCTGTCCTGGAAACCTCTCCATGCCCAAGCCAAAAAGTAAAAATGATAGAAAGATCAGATACAGTTCAAAATTTACTGTCCCTCATTCTAAAGCATCCATGGCCAAGTGGGTGTTGCCTACAAAGTCCTGTGTGCACACCAGTACCCTGACGTGAGGTCCTCTCTCATTGGATCAGTTCCAGGATCCCTGAGGATGCTCAAGTTCCTCATATAAAATGTTGCAAGAAGGGTACAGTAGTACATGCCTATAATCCCAATACTTGAGAGGCTGAAACAAGGGGATCACCCATCATTCAAGGCCACCCTGGGCTCCACCATCACGGGTTCAAGGCCAGCCTTAACTGCATAGCAAGATCCTGTCTTTTTAAAAAGGTCATAATATCTGCACAAAATCTGTGCATATCCACATACATTCTTAAACCAGCTCTCGATTACTTCTAATACCTAAAACATCAAAATGTTGTGTGTTTGTTATTCTGCATTGCTAGAGGAATAATGACAAGGAAAAAATCCTGTAGATATTTCGTATAGACTCAATTTCTTTTAAAAAAAAATTTATCTCTGATTAGTTGAACCCAGAGATACAAAGAGTCAGCTGTGAAAACATATACACACACATTTCTATGTGTGGATATATATATATATATTTTCTACCCATTGCAAAAGGTGAAAATATATATAAATAATTTGCTAGTGACATATCCATTGCCTACTCAAGATCAATTTCCCTTCACATATTAAAGCAGCACAAGGCAGACTGCCTCGTGTTAACCCCAGAATTTTGTCCCTGTCCTTCCACACTGCGGTGGGCTCCTGGGTCAGAATTTCTGGGAGAGTACAGACCTGAAAGTTTGCCCTCTATGCTACAGAGCCAAGCATAAATTTGTGTCAAGTGAGCAAAAAAAGTAGATTAAACTGCACAATCACCAGGCAGCTGTCAAACCTCAGTAAGGCTTGCTGCAGATTAGGAGCCTTGGGAAAAAAGAAGACCCAGCTCATGCTGGAAGAGCCTGGCTCCCCGAAGTCTCCTGCTGAAACCTGGCCCTTCTCCTTGCTCACTTTGCCATTTTCTAGCCCCAGAACATTTAATTTGGTTATGCTCCCACCAGCACAAAATCAAGCTCTGAGTGAATGTAGAACAGTCGAGCCAGGCATGGTGCTGTATGCATACAATCCCTGTGCTCTGGGAGGCTGAGGCAAAATGATTACAAGTGTAGACCTACCCCGACCAGCTTAAAGACATAGTGAGACTTAGGCTCAGAATTTTAAAAACAACAACAAAAACATTGTTGAGATTTCCAGCGATGGACTCCTAACATCTATTTCTGAAAGTCTTCCCTCCTTCCATCTGCAAAGCTCCCACACTGCTCAAAACACACCAGAAATGACTCTCTTATGAGTATGCTCTGGCGAGGGCAATGCGACATATTCATTTAGAAAAATCTCCATGATCGTAGCACCTGTATACCAATCTTCCTTTTGTAGATCTCAGGATCCTTTCTTTCTCCCCATAGGACGTCTGCCAGCTTTTCTTAATTCAATCCCATAGGTCTATCCCTTTAGAACCACCTAGGTCCTAGCCTTCCAGAGCCCAGCCTTCGGAGGATAAAAAACTTTAAGCAATCTCATCTTAAGACACAAATGCCTTGTCGTCCTCTCCAAGGAACACAGAGGAAAAAGAAAAAATGCCTGTCCCTTTGAGGGAGGAAGACGGTTTCTCAGTTATCTTACTTACAGTTGTCTTTTTCCTAGCACTCTGCCTTTTCCTCTGCTTCACTTCCTCTTCCTCTTATTAGTGGTCTTGGACCACATTCCACACTTCTGGAAACTTCTACGAGGCTCATGAGCTGCTCCACACAAACGTCCAAATATTCCACTGATTTCACACTTTACAAACACATGAGCCAGCACAGATTCTAGTTCTATCCAGGCAAGGCTCCAAAAGTAAGCAAAAAATAGAAGAATACAGGATTCAAGCACCAATCCCAGTAGCCAACAAGAACTTGAATTGGAACTCTGTGAACTTCTGTTTGGAGCCTATTTAGACTAGTGATGAAACTTTTTTAGAAAGACATCCAGCAATTAAAAAAAAAAAAAAAAAAGACGATCTAGGATACAACTAAAGTGTATAGACTATCAGCCAATTTTTTAAAAACTTTGTTTCTTTTTTAAAATGTTATTGATGTATGTTGGGGATATATAATGAATATATTCATCATGTGATATGGGTATATTTACATATCGCATCTTGACCCTTTTACCTTCCCTTCAAACTCTCCCACCTCCCTCCCATCTCCAGGTCGCTTTATCATTCTAAGTGATGTTTTAGGGGAAAAAAAAATTGTTCATTGATTCTAGACACATTTCTCAAGGTCCTGTCATACAGCAGGTACCACCTTACGGGCTGTTTTCAGAGCCATGAAGAACCAGTGCTCTCTCCTGCTCTTTGGAGGCCTAATTAGGGGAACTAAAAACCAAAGCAAGTATCCTGGAAATAAGCTTTGGAATTATAGACACCTTGGGCAAATTATGGAACTCTCCTGAGCCTCCTCTAGTGCACCTCTTGCCAAAGATGATGAGGGCCATCTTCTCCCAGCCTTTTGAAAGAAGAATTTCACAGAGTCTAGTCAGGACAAGTGCATTCCTCACAGGATGCACCCGAAGCACCCCAGATCATCAGGTAACTGCCAGAACAAAGGTGGTGGCCCCTTACACCCTTGTGTTTGTTGTATGAACCCCCCTGTCTGACACATCCCCAAGCTGCTGATTCTCCAGCTAGCACCACACTCCAGCTTCCCACTACCACCTGAGACTATCAGCCCACCATCTAACAATTCCAATATGCTACAGACTGATTATCTCCCCAAAACTCCTATGTTGAACCCCTGCTCCCAGCAGGAGGGTAGTTCCAGGTAAGTGTTCCAGCAGCAATTAGCTCATGAGGCTAGAGTCCTGAAATGGGATCAGAACCCTTATAAGAGACCGCAGTGTTCTAGCTCTCTCTCTCTCCTGGCTGCATGAGACAGTGACAAAGTGGCTGCCTGCCAGGCAAAACAGAAGCCCTCACCAGGAGCTGAACTAACCAGCACCTTGATCTTAGACTCCCAACCTCCTGAACCATGAGAAGTAAATGTCTCAGTCCATGGCATTTTGCTATAGAAGCACACGCAGGCTAACACCCACAAGCTCTGTAATCCCTTTGCTGTTCTAGTGGGCCAAGTGCCCTGCCCTTGTGTTTTGTTCCAGGCTGTGGGCACACACACACACACACACACACACACACACACACACTGGGAGGGGGCAGTTCTGTGTCTTTTCTCACCATAGGTCCCCAGCACTAAGATACAGGGTCAGACGCACAGTGGGTGCTTAGCGTTTACCAGCTAAATTAAACTGAATCTTCCTACTGCAACCACAACAAACCATTCAGAATTACCTGGAGTAATATCATCAATACATTGTTTTATAATTTTGGAGGTCAGGAACCCAAGATGTCTCACTGGCCAGGGTGAAGCAGGACTGTGCTCTGGGAGCCCTGAAAGAGAAACTGCTTCCTTTCCATCTGCAGCTTCTAAGGATATCAGCATTCCTTGAGCAGAGCTGCTGCCAGCATCTTCAAAACCAACAGCTTTGTGCTATGTCCCTCTTTCATAACCGTCTCTCTCCTGCTCTGTCTCTCTCTCTATTTCTCTCTGTGTCTCTCTATCTCTATGTCTTTCTGTCTGTCTCTATCTGTGTCTGTCTGTCTGTCTGTCTGTCTGTCTGTCTCTCTCTCTCTCTCTCTCTCTCTCTCTCTTTCTGTCCTTTCCTCTCATCTCCTCTCTGCTCTGATGTTCAAAGACACAGGATAGTCTCCCAGATGAACAGCAACCTCCTAAGACCTCAACTTCCCTTTGCCATGCAACACACATATTCACAACATGCTCATGGCTTCAGGGATCAGAATGTGGACATCACTGAGGCCATTACTATGCCTCCAGCACACCATAAAAGAGGCTTAAGAAGAACCTACTTCTAGTATGCGACATCTTAGTCTAGGATGTCCCTAAGCTTAAGACAAATGCCCCAGCTACACAGGCTTGCTCTCTAGAGTTGACCACATCGGGAACATTTGTGGAATGCTGCCCAGGAGAGGAGTCACCAGGCCCGCTCAGCTCTGGCAGCTTCTTGCTGGCTCTCGGTCAGCAACTTCATGACCCCTGCTTCTGCCCCTGAAGTTTCCCGGAGAGTGGACAGCACTAGGGAGTGGCTGTGGCATGGGGGTCCTGCCTAACACTTTCACTGTCCCCTGGGGACAACATAAAATGCCTGCTGAATTTCACACCTACACGGAGCTGCTTTCTCTTGGAGTCTGATTCTTTCTGTTTCCAGTGCATCCCGGATCACTTGCTTTGCTTCCCAAGCATCTCTCCTTAATTTCTCTCATCTGGAGAAAATAGATATCCGTGCTATCCATTATTTATGGAGTATTGTGGCTCCCTTACTGACTGAGAGAGAAATAAATTGTCCTGCCAGAAGTTCAAAGCCTCTTCATTAATATAACATTTTACAAAGTCTGTGTAGGCTAGGAGGATAAGAATGGAGGCATCGTGGGGAAATAGCTGTGACCACACTGCCAAGTGAGAGCTGAGATTTCTCACTGCTTTATGGAACTTACGCCAACAGAAAATAAATAACAGTTTTCATTTTTTTCAGGCCTCTCTTAGTCAGCTTTGTGCTGCTAGGCTACAGGCGGGGTCATTTATACATATTCCCCATTTAACAACCTTATGACATATCCTTTTTTCATACAGTTCAGTACAACTTGTTTATAGGGCCTCAGTGTCCTTTTTTCTGTATGGCACACCTTGTTTGCACAGTATTGTATTTTTGCTGATTGTACTGTATAATAGCAAACTAGTTTTATATTTTGTTATATATCACAATACTTCATGTAAGAGTTAGGCAAACAAAAGTAAAGTCATCCATGTGGAGTTTCTTTTAACTATTTCTTTGTCCTGAATATGGTAATGTATGTACTGTATATAATTCCTTGTTTAGTGACCAGTGACAGTAAGTTGTCAAATACAGAAATTGAAGTACATTCTATGGTCTCAAATTTAATCCTGAGGGGATTTGACCCTGGAAGATACAAAAAAAAAAAAAAAAAAAAAAAAATGAATGTTATGTTATACAGGTCTTGCTTCGACTTGCCCTTGACCACCCAGCAAGAAAAAAAAAAAAATCCTTAATTACAATGCATGGAACGCAGAGCTAGATTGGTGAGATGAGCTTTAGGAGGCTTAGATTCAGTAGCCTCCAACGTCACAAGCTTCACTGGTGGCACACTGCAATTGCAAAACCTTTGATTGTATATGTATCTGCTTCCTCTTAGTCCAAAGAGAAGTATATTCTTTCCTGTTTTTTTTTCTTTCTTTCTTTCTTTTTTCTATGCAACATTAATAGGGAGGTGGGTCATGCCCACACACTGCACTCTATAGAATGATTGTG
>PVJA010014054.1:0-48237 GCA_004027025.1 Myocastor coypus
GCACTTTGCGCAAGTGGTCCCCTCCTTGGTTCTCCAGGGCTGTGACCTGGAGGGGCTGCAGGGATGCAAGGAGGATACCTGCCTTTCCCTCCTCTGCCCCAGCTGAGTCAGCACACTATCTGGTGGCACTCTCACGGGCAGATGTGTCCAACTGCAGCGTGGGTGAGGCTGGGTGATGACAGCTTGGAGCACAGGTGTGGGCAGAGCGAAGGGACAATGGCCACAGACCTCTTCCTCAGGCACTACGTCCTGGGTGCCTTCAGGGAGGGTAGTCCAGACTCACCTGAGGGGAAGCCACTGGCCACCTTCACAAAGAACACGGGGAGGACACCGGGTAGCAGCAGTAGGCGAGTGATGGCCTTCAGGTCGAACACGTTGGCCTTGGGTGCACCTGGGCCACCAAGGGACAAGTCAGAACAGAAGGCCTCCCTGGCCTGACCTCAGCTCTAGAGCTCATCCCTGCCTGGGCCCTCTGGCCGAAAGGGAGCTGAGCACATCATAGCCCCCTCTCTAGCAAGGTGGGCACAGGGCATTCTGTCACCTTCCTACCAACCCGGGTGGCCCCTGAATTCTGCAAGAGGCTCAGGAGACACTGCATGGGCTCTCAGATAACCGGGACCTGGGCCCAAGTCCGGGAGTCCTCAGCCCTCCCACCTGTGTGACCAGGGCAGCTAATCCCAGCCCAGTGGAGCCAAGGACAAGGACAGGTCAGAGGGTGGCTATGCTCAGCAAAGCATGCTCTGGGGCCTGGATACCTCCCAGAGCTCTGTCCCAGGCCTCTATGTGCTGCTTAGCGGGCCACCTCCTCCACTTCTTCCTCCAGGGCTCCTCTCAGGCCTTCTCAGGCTCTACTCCCACCTCAGGTCTAGCCCGGCCTCTCTCTGACCATTCTATCAGTGACTTCCTGTTCCAGATGCCTCTCGGGTTAGGGTCCTCCCACCTCATTAGGCTCTCAGCCACAGGGTCCTGCCATCTGACACATTATCCTAGTGAGGAACCCAGCGAGAAGCCCCCTGGCTCCTCCTGCCCTTGCTCTGGCCCCAGGTCTGCACATGCTCTCCAGCCGGCACGTCCCATCCCTGTGGACTGTCACAGCCTCAGCAATCCTTCGGCCCATGCTGCCCTGGGCTGTGTCCTTCCTGGCCTTCCCCAGGCTTTTCTAGCCCTGTGCCTAAGGCCTTCCTGGACAGGACCTCTGCCATGGGTGTGTGTGATCCCCACAGTCACATCCAGCTCAGCTACCCAAGTGTTGGCATCAAGGTCTTGAGGGAGGTGCGGGGGTCTGGTGGCTCCCAGCTGGGTGCCACAGTCCCTGTGCCCTGAGTCTAGAGCACGCCCTGCTCAGCAGATGGTTGGGAAGGTGCCTTCCATTGTCCCTGCTTCCCCAGAGAGATCTAGCAGAGTTACCTGGCTGAGCAGACTGGGCGCCAACACTGGCCGCTTTGGTACTGGCAGGGATGCAGGTGAAGCTGAGGATGGCTCCCAGGAGGTTGGCTATGGAAGCCACAACGACTGGACAGTGAAGCCTGCAGGAAGAGCCTGACGTGGGTCCTCTAGTACAAGCCTCAGCCTCCAGAGGTTCTCAGTCCTAGCTAGCCAGGTCCCCTTAAGGCCCTCGAGACACAGTGATTAGGTGACAGACAAGGGAATGAGTGAGCGCTGGCCCCTCTGGTGCTCCCCCAGCCTGTGAATGCTGAGGTGACAGAACCTGAGACTGGGAGCAGTGGGAGGGACACAGAGCTGGGTGGGCTGCACCTGCTCAGGGTCAGGGCAAACCCCAAAAGACAAGTCTAGGGTATGTGGCTCTGGGGAAGGACTTTGGAGACCAGGGAGCTGACAGCATCACCGGGGGGGGGGGGGGACCCCACAGCCCCCATCAGCAACAAAAAGTGGGCACTTAGGAAGTCCCTCAGCAGCCCCTAACCCCTTCCCCTACATCCTGGGGTGCCATGCTGGGCCTGGTGATTCAGAGCTTCTGAGTCCTCTGAGAATCCTGAAGGCCACCTTCCCTTCTGCCTATGATGCTGTTCCCTGCTGTGCTCTTTGGAGAAGATACTTTCCCTGAGAAGTTACCAAATAGCTCTGACTCTCCAGAGGGCTCTGGGAACAGAGCCTTCTGACCCTCACCATAGCCTCTAGGGCCCGGGCCCACCCTGTCTGGACAGGAGCAGAGTCAGCATAGTGAGCCAGGCTGAGGCCCTAGGCAGGAATTGCCTTCTTCCTCCTAACCACCTTGGCAAGGGTCCTGGTCAGTGAGGCCCTGGCCCCTTTCCTCCACTTGTCCCCAGACCTCTGAGGGGGACTCACTTTACAGGACGGTCAGAATCTGGGTCCTGTGGGCAGCTGGGTCTGAGCCAGACTCTGCACTGAGGCCCCAGAGGCAACTGTGAGGGCTGTTTGCACAGTGAGCCCAAGGCCTGGCCCAGACCTCATCAGCATCCCCATATCTGCCCTGATCTGAACCTTAAGGTGCAGGCAGACCTAGTGGCGTCAGAGTCTGTGGAATGTCCTTGTTTTTGTTTGTTCGTTTGTTTTTGTTTAAACTTTATTTATTTATTTATTTATTTATTTATTTATTTATATTATGGCAGGCTCAGTCTGCCCTGGGGGCGGGGCTAGCACAGCATGTGGTGCTGGGGATCAAATCGCAGTCCCTGTGCTTGCCTAAGCTTGCCTAAGCAGGTGCTTTAGATCACTGAGCTATATCGCTGGCCCCTGCAGAGTGCCCTTGAAATCGCAAACAAGGTGACCCATGAGCTGCTGGTGCCTCTACAGAGGGTTATCTTTCTCCCCACAGCTATATACATACATAGATGCACACCACATGTGGACACACATACATACCCCTCTGTCACAGCTCTGACTAAAACCTCGGCATGGGAGGCCACCAAAACAGAGACCAGGCCTCTCATCCAACCTTGGCTTCTCAGCTGGGATTTTTGGGCTCCCATGGTCAATGAGAGGGGTGCTCTGTATCCATCTGCTGCCCCCGCCCACACCTAGGGCAACTCTGCCTCTATACCAGCTTCCCAGGACATAGGGCACCTGGACATCTGGTGCCAGGGTTCTTTAGGGATGTGATCGTCCACTGGCTAGAAGGCATGAAGGGCCAGAGGGCAGTGGAGCTGAGTGAGGCCTCTGGGGCCTCAGGGGCTACAGGAAGTGATATAGAGCAAGGAGACCCCACTCCCATGACTGGCTCCAGAGAAAAAGGCCTTTCTTCTAGACTCTGGACTCTGCAGAGCAGATGTCACTGCTCAGAACTGGTAAGACAAGAGACAAAACCTGCTTTCTTTGCCAGATGCCCCAGAAGCACCAAGAGCAGAGGCTGCCACTCTGATGGCTATTTTGGGAAGCTGGCGACAAGTGAGGGTAGGTGGCAAGGAGCTGCCCCTTGCTCTTTGGATCCGGCCTGTCCCCTAAATGATGGTCAGCAAACCTAGAGCCAGCGCTGCTCGAGGAAAGCTGGGTGGTAGAGACGGAGGACCCTGGAGCAACTCAGCTGTGAGCAAGCTCACAGCTCCCCCAGAACTGAAATGAGCTGCTGCCTGGGAAAGCTGGCATCATTCTCTCAGCCCAGCAGAATGAAGTGCTCAACAAGGAACCAGAACAGAAGGGAAATTCTCTCAGAGAGGCCTCTACCTGGGGCCTGTGCGTGCACTGTTGTCCTCCAGGGACGCTCTTCCAATTCTGTGTCTTACTGCGCAGCATGGGGTCTCCCTAGGGGACTTTGAGTCAATGCACCAGGAACCCACCAGGTGCAGGGTGACACCAGGTGATGTGCCAGGTTTGCCTAGTGTTATGGTTTATGTCTAGTTGTCCCCCCAAAGCCTCAGGCAGTCATGGATCGGGGACTTCTATAGATTGAGACTTGACTCATGAGTCACCGGGATTATGTGCTTTAGTACTGATCTAGAGTTTGAGACTTGATCCATGGTCCCTGGGATTATGTGTTTTAAGTACCTCTGGGATTATGAGTGTAACCTAAGGCGGATAGGCTGAGGCGGAGAGCCTGAATGTAATATAAAGAGAGACAGAGAGACAGACTCGCCCTGTTGCTGTCTGCTCCCGTTTGGTCGGTTGCCTCTGTCATGATTGTTGCTGTTCCACCGCCATGAACTGAATGCTCTCTGCCCTGTTCCACTCAGCCTTGGGCCAGTTGAATATGGACTGAAACCTCCAGTAACTGTGAGCTAAATAAACTTTTCCTTCCTTCATTTTGGGTGTCGAGTACTTGTCTCAGCAATGAGTAAAAAGTAACTAAGACACCTAGCTTTTCTTGGCTTGTTCTATACTCTTCTATAAATTGAGCTACGGTGTTGTACTCCTACCCCTTTCTGTTGGTTGGATAGGACAGGCCCCATGGAACCCTGTCCCTCTTCCTTCTCTGGCTACTCTGCCAGGTGACCTCATTTCCACAGTCCTTCCCTCCCTTCCGGAACACCCTTGCCATCCTGGAGTCCAGCCAACCTTATATCCTGCCTACCAGCTGCCTGGAAAAGCCTCCGGCACCTGTAACCATACCTCCAGCAAACAGCAATGGCATGGACAGCAGCCTGTCATCTTTATCTCCGGGGCACAGTCTGTGACACCCTCAGTGGGGTGGCAGGCTGCTTTGGGCCTGTCCCACTCAGACTTGGCTTCTGTCCCTATGCCCAACCAGGTCTGGGCTCCTGCCCAGCTCTTGAGTGATGATTTCTTACCAAACTGGGCCCTTTCCCACTAGCTCCGAGAGGGCATAATAGTGGTGGAGATACTAGCTGCCAACAGCTGATCCACCGGCATGACAGCTGTGTGCCCTTTTTCTGTCCAATAGAAAGATGGGATGGGAATAAAAACGGGCCAGTGAGGTGGTTCAGTGGTCTAAAGCACCTGCTTAGGAAAACTTAGGCAACTGCAGGGATCACAGTTTGATCCCTGGCACCACATGCTGTGCCAGTCTTACCCCCAGAGCAGCTTGATGTGGCCATTACAAAAAAAATAAATAAATAAATAAAAATAAAAAAGGATGGGATGGGGTTGCATGGGACCCTAGTTTCACAGGACCCATGCATGGCCTTCAAGAATCAAGAGCAGCAGACTCTGAAGGCCACTGGACATCCAGCCTGGGGATAGATGAGGTCACCCTGCCTCCCCGGCCCACACTACAGTGCAAGGGTTAGAACCAAGTCTGAAATCCAGGGGCCACTCCTCACAGCCGCTCTCTGCCCAGCCGTTCCCAGCCCAAGTGCCCTCCTTACCCTTAGTCCCCCAACCACACCTGGCTCTACCTGAGCAGCCAGCTCTCTCCTACCACAGCCTCCAATCAGGCTTTTCCCTCGGCTTGCAGCACTGCCCGCCCAGGTTTAGGCCATCCCGTCCCCACCCAACCCTGTCCCTGGGCCTCCTGTCCTGTCTCTGTCTCTTGGCACTCAGGATGACAGTGTCTTTCTGTTCTCCCCCATGCTTGGCTCTGACCTGGCACACAGTGGCACCGTGGGCTGCCTGCCTTGCCCATACTTGCTCCTGTTTCAAATTCCTACCCAAGGGGACTGGAATGTTCTCACTGGCCTCAAGGGGAGCGAGATGTGGGGGAACACTCCTGTGGAGGCTGGGGCAGGAGAGTCTCTGTGCATTTGAAGCCAGCCTGGACTACACAGAGACAGTGATTCCAGTAACTCAAATGAACAAGGAAGACAAGGAAGCAAAACCTAAAACCCCTGTAGGTGAAGAGATAGTGAAGGCCTGCGATAAGATCCCAGGTATGAGAAACTTGCTTTGTGGCCCGGGGAACCAAGCAGAAGTGTTGTGAGTCACCCCAGAGTGGAGATTAGGCCTGGAGTTCTCAAATTAAACCAGTTTTGAAATTCTCCTCAGGCCTGTGGTATCTTCCTATCTCAGGCATTCTGGGTAGTCAGAGCCCTCCGGGACCTGAGTTCTGGAAAAGCTGAGCCTGTGGCTCCAGCTTCACAGCGGGTGAAAGTAGGTCTCCTCCAGCTTTGATCCTGGACCTCAGAGAATCTCCCCACCTCAGAGGCTCCCCGGAGGTTCAGTGCCTCACCAGCTCTATCTCCTTGGGTCTGGCTGGTCCAAGCACCAGTCAACCTGCTGACCACATAGGACAGTGACTGTAAGCCACATGCAAATAAGTGGGTAATGCGCTGCCCCCTTAGAACATATTAACAGGCAGGTGGTACCTTGGGCTTGGCCACGGATCCATAGCGGGCCAAGCCTCAGTTCAGGCAGTTACTATGGATGGACACAGCTGAGGTTCTTTCCTTTGATTTGCCCTTGTTTTCTTTTCCTTCCGCTCTCCTCTCTTCCCTCTCCTGTTTCTCTTTTCCTTCCCTCCCATCTTTTCTCCTTTCTTCTTCCCTCACTCATCCCTTCCTCCCTTCCCTTCTCACTTCCCCCTCTCTTCTGTCTCCTACCTTGTCTTCCACCATCTTTCTTTCTTTTTCACCACTAGGGATTGAACTTTGGGCTTTTGCACTGAGATACGAGATATACCCCTGGCCCTTTTCTATTTTGAGAATAAGGGTCTCACTAAATCACTGGGCTTGAACTTGTGACTCTCCCACCTCAACTTCCTAGCATGCTGAGAGTACAGATATCTGCCACCACACTCAGCTGAGATTAATTCTTATACAGATTGGCTTCTTCCCCGCCCCTTGTCATTGAATTTGGATGCTTGATACAGGATCTTAAGCCCAACATGTCCAATGTGTTGGACTCCTGGTCACTCCTCCTCCTCTTCTAGATGCTCTTGCCAAAATAGGGATCCCCCTTGACTCTCACACCCACCCTCAGCAACGCCTGCTGATGCCACCCTCTCATGGACCCAGAGTCTGACCTTCTCAAGTTTCAGCTGAGATCCTGGGGTTCTGGGCCATCATTTGCAAAGCCACCCCTATCTGCTGGTTGTCCTGTGTGTAGTGGCTCTGGGCCTAGCTCCCTCTGTGAATAGCCTGGCTTCCCAGCTCCCAGCCCTGGACTGGGCCCAAACCAGTTATACCAGGATCTGCCCTTGGGGGCCCAAGTGCCAAATGCACTTCCTTCTCCCACCTGCTGTCTGCGGTGGGCACAGCTGAGAGCCTTTCAGGGGGATGTGACATCCAGGCATGGGTGCAGAGGCCGCAGGGAGGGAGACCCGTATCATTAATTTTACTCCAGAAAGCAGAGGAGAGGCAGGTTATAGCTCTTCCCTCAGGCTGTCAGAAGGCCTGGCAGGCTTTGGGCCATGGGGCTGGTTAAGGCAAGAGACCTGCATGCTGGCCCTAGCTATGGAGCATCCGGGCCTGAAGCCACTTCCTCTGACCACCTTGCCGATCAGATCAGGACTCTGTGGCTTCAAAACCAGCCATAGGTAAGGCCGCAAGATGCAGGGTGAGCTCTGGAACAGATGCGGAGGTCTCTGCCAGGCCACCTTCAGTGGTACTCTATGCCTCTCCCTCTGCTCCAGGCGTCCAGCTATAAAGACCCAGCTTTGGCCACAAGGGTACTCCAGGGGCCCCTGTCTTAGCTTGGAGTGGGGGGAACCAGGGATTGAACTCAGGCCCTTGGGCTGCTTGGGGCAGACTCAGGGACCACGGTTCGATCCCCGGCACCACATGCTGCGCCAGCCCTGCCCTCGGGGCAGGCTGAGCCGGCCATAAAAATGAGTGAATAAACAAACAACTGTGGACTCTCAACTCCCTTCTCCCTATATAAGCAATGCAGGCCAGGCACCATCACACAGGGGTACACAGCCTCCCTTCTCCCTCATCCTGCTGCCTGTGCTATGGTCACCCCAAGGCCCAATAGGTTCCTGACTGGGCCCTAGCCACTCCCTGCCCAATTCCTTTGGGTGGCTCAGGCTACTCAGCTCCCCAGGGTCAGGGTTGTCTCCACTGTCAGGGCTCACACTCATCCTCACCCACTACCCAAATCCGCCTGGAATCTGCCCTCTCCAACCACATCCTATCCCACCTGGACCATGCAACCCTGCTCCTGAACCATGTCCCTGAGGACTGCTTGACCCATCTCTCAACTTACACCCTGCCATTACTCCCTCCTCCAGTCACTTGGGCCTCCTCATCCTGCACCAGAGACCTTTCAGACACCATCTCTCAGGTTCCTCTCATTGCTTCAAGTCTACTTGAATGACACCGCTGCAGGGCACTTGGCGATTGCCTGCTTATCTGGTGGCTGGCTTATTATTGTTTCTTTAATAATATGTGCTCTAATCTGAAATTACAGCACCACCTTTCACTCAAGGGACATGCCACACCCCCCACTACCCTAGAACCCAGAATCCCAGGGGCACTGACTAGATCAATGTTCAGTAGCAACCAGTAAGCCAGCAATTCTAGGCTCAGATGTAAGTTGTGGGAGCAGCTCCGAGACCCACTGTAGAGGTCTCCTTGCAGAGAGGAAGGTGCTGCCAGGAGTCCATGGCACCCGTCCACCTCCTGGATCCTTGAGTGCAGCCATCACCCAGCTGCCCCTCACTGTTGGCTGTTGCTGAGGCACATGGGAGCCCACAGGGAAAGCCTCTCTCCAAGAAATCCAAGATGGCGAGTGAGGAGGCAACAGCGGTGCCTTCCCTGCACTGAATGGCTCTCCCAAAGCACAGAGTGGGCTCAGACACAGGAAAGTTCTACACCGAAGAGAACCCCAGGCCAGCTCGCATGGGCTCCAATCTTGTCCTGTGCCACTTGGACCATGCAGGATTCTGCCTTACCCCATGTCCACGGGCTTCTCTGGCCGTGCAGCCGTGGTGCAGGCACCAGCCCCAGCGCACCCCCATACCCAATCCAGAGGCACGTGATGGAAGCCAACTGTGAGTGTGCAGGAATTCTGGGGCAGGGGGAATGGGATGCCCAGTGAGGTGAGGACCCTCCAGCCCCAGCATGCGGGGTCCATAATTAAGCTCTTTTCCCAAGCAGTACACACAGAGCAGCCGGTACAGATGGCTCTCTCCAGACCTTGGCAAGGGCACTGGAGAAGACTAGCAGATGTCCACCACAGTGGCCACAAGTCCGGCGCCTTCTGGGGTGCTGAGCAGGAGCTGGATGAGGCAGGACAGGGCCCTGGATGAGCCCCATCTGTGGAGCTGAGGATGAACCCTTCACCCGTGTGCAAGCTTCTAATGGTATGCAATTTCAGAGAAGAGGAAAGGAGTATGTACGTCTGGTAGAGGATCGGGGGATCCTCTCCTCTTCCCCCCTCCTTCAGACCCCACAGGGCACTCAGAACAACCCTTTCTCCCTCCACCATGATGTCCTCTCTGTGTCAGAACCCCCTTTGAGCCTCCTGGCAGAGCTAGAAAGGAACCAGCCTAGTTGAAAGCTCTAAAAAGTGAGGCCGAACAGGTGCAGGGCCCAGTCCACAGGTGTCCAGGAGCCTCCCTAATACTCCCTGCCTCTGGGGGAGGGAGTCCTCTCCCTGGGCAGTCCTCTCTGGGTGCCTGATGAAGCTGTCCCAGTGGCTGGACCCGAGGCTCCAGCGCGCCCTGCACCGGGGCCCCGCCCACCTGACGGGCTGAACCAAACCACTTCACCTGCTGATGGCAAAACTGAGGCCCACAGAAGCAGCTGGCTGGGCAGAGGAGACAAGCTCACAGCTGCGCAACCACTTAGGACGACTGGCACTACCCACCCGTTCCTGGCCTGGGTCACTCACCCGCACGCCGTGCTCAGGGTCCCACCAAGTAGCGAGCCAAGGATCATGCCGACACCAAAGCAAAGGCCGAGCCGGCCCAGTGCCGCAGGCCGCTCCTCCGGTGCAGTCAGGTCGGTGATGACCATCTGGGCAGCTGGGGGAGGGAGGGGTCTGAGCGGCGGGACCACCTTGCTGATACCAGGTTAGACCCAGGCCCAAGCTGATGCCGGAACGAGGGCTTCACATCGCCTCTCCTCCTCGATCTGCCGGCTCCAATTGCCCCTCTAACCCAAAGCCCGCCTCAGCCCACACCCCTTTTCATCCTCAAGCGACAATCCCGCCCCCGGGTCCCCTCCCACCCCCTGCCCTTCGGGTTCTCTCCCGGTCTACCTGGCAGCGTGTGCATGAGTGCTGAGGGCAGGCGCGATGCAAAGAGCAGAAGGACGCCAGGCAGGGATGGGCTGCAGGCAGCGGCCAGGATCAGGTAGAAGGCTGAGGCCGCCAGGAAGGAGAGTGAGAGTGCTGCCCTCGCACCGCGCTGGTCTGCAAATCTGGGGCCACAGGGCTGGTCAAGGACCTGGAAGTCCATAGCCAGGGTGCCTTCCCCATGCCCAAACCTGGGGCTGTCCAAGCAGGGCTGATGGATTGGACAGTCGTGTGTTGGTATGTGGGAAGCGCAGGGCCCCTGCTGGCTGCACAGCCTCCTAGGGCAGACCTCTGGAGGCCTCAGTTTCCCCACTATCCCCGTAGGCCTGTGCAGGTGTGGCTTTGGTGAGCTGGGGATTCCCAGCTCAGAGGACATGGGGACCCCTGTGGAAGTAGTGGTGGACAGCTAAGGGGACAAATGGGGTTACTGTCTCTAAGAAAAACACAGGTTCAAGCCTGTGTTGCTCCTCTGTCTCAGACACGATCGGCCACGTTCCCTTGGGGCAGTGAGGCCAGCCAGAGGATGTCTCCAGCCCGGAGTTCCTGCAGTACTCAGATCCATGAGTGCTCCTGCCACGTCTCAGACTTATCTCTGCAGTGAAGTTGGTGGTGGGGCTCCCGGCTCAGCGAGCTGGTAGACATAGCCACCCTGCGATCTTCACCAACTACATCTTCTCTCTGGCCACAAGCCCCAATTAGTGGGCCCCGTGGGCTGGGACACGTGAGTGCCTACAAGGGATCTAATCTCTTCTGCACCTCATTTGACTGCCTGAGATGAAAGGGCTGCCACTTCACCGGGCCCACTGTGAGGTCAGGGAAGCTGGCAGGACCCCAGAGGGACCCCCTGAGGAACCCCAGATCATCATGGCTTGAGAAGGACATGGTCCCCTTCCCCACTGTACCTGCCAAATACAGGCCCACCCAGCAGCTGAAGCACCCCAAAGGTGGTCTGCAGGTAGCCAAAGGCAACAGAGTCCAGGCCCAGTCTTCGGGACAGATACTGAAACACATTTGGGAGACAGGGGAGAGTCTGAGAAAGGTGGGGATAGGAGGGAGCACAGGGCATGGCCTCTGATGTTTGTTGGCCAGTGTTGCTTTGGGGGTCCCTTCCATGTAGACACAGCAACTCCTCTGTGTTGTGACCTTAGAGATACAATGCTCCCGAGAGGCTGCTGACCTCCTCTGTAGGACTTGAAAGGTCCCGCCCCCTACTGTTGACTTGGTTTACTCAAAGCTTCATGGGAAGACTGTCGCACTGGCCAGGCAGAGATTGTGCCAGATCACCTAATGATGCCCAGGAGGTGGCCCACTGCCAGCAGGACCCAGTCCTCAACCCCTCCATCAGAGAGGAGCAGGGCCATGACAAGCATCTCTCCAGGGAAGGAAAGAGTCTCTAGGTCTCTAGGCCCTGATCCTATCCTGCCCTCTTTCTCTGTGTCCCCTTGCCTCTTCCTCCCGTGATCTCACTTATTACGGTTGAAATGTGTCTCCCCAAATTCACACATTGGAGCCCTAACCCCCACCACCACAGCATGTGACCTTATTTGGAAACAGTGTCCTCACAGGGGTACTCAGACTAAATGAGGACTCCAGCATGGGCCCACTCCTGAGTGGCAGCTGCCCTAGGAGGGGGACGTTGGACACAGACACACAGAAGCGACCATGCAAGGGGGCATGAAGATGAGGCAGAGACTAGAGAAGGGACACCACAGGCCTACCATGAGGGGGAAGGAAAGACCCTGACCAACACCACCTCATGGAGAACTCAGCCCAGCTGACACCTTCATCTTGGGTTTTGGTCTCCAGAACCTTGGGACAATGAACTTCCCCTGTCCCACACCTGCACCTCCCCCAAAGCTCGGTCTTCAGTGCCCCACCCTTTCCTCTCTGCCCTTGCTCTATTCACACTGCCTTCCAGTGTGGCTGCAACCCCAGGGACCACCAGGAGCCCCCTCGCCCCCCCATCATAGACTCCCTGCCTCCTCTTCAGCTGCGTCTTGTGGACTCCAACAGGAGGAGCCTGAGCCCTGTGTCTCTGTGTCTGGTCTGGGCTTTATAGACGTGACATAGGCTTTACCCGGCACGTCCCTGTGTTTCCTCTCCTCTGATCCTGCTGTACCACACCTTCTCCTCTCTTCAGATCCCCGCCTCCTCCTTCCCTTGCCTTCCCGTTCCTGTTGTCATGAGGAGCTGAAATCCCAGCCCACCGCTGCCTACCCGATCGCCCTCCCTGGGACACCAAATCTCATCCTCTCGCCACCCAAAGACAGGACTCCCAGGCTCCTCTCACGTCTCTTTCCACAGCCCCAGCCTGGGGGTTCCTACAGTGGTGCCTGCTGAGCGGCAGTCCTCTGAGCAGCTACCTGGTCACTGCCAGGACCTCTCCCTGACAGCTCTCCTCCCTCTTTTGTCACTGCTCACCAGGCAGCTGGCTCCTGGCGGTTCCCACTTTGGTGGCATCTGCCTCAGTAGCTCCTCCCTCCTCTGTGATCTTGATTTCCACACTGCCCTGCTCCCCCCCCTCCCCCCCCACGTCCCTCTCAGCCATCCCTGCACATTTCTCTTGCTCACTCCGCCTGCAAGCTTCCCCTCATGCCAGGAGGAGCAGCTCTCCCAGGGGCCATGGTACACTGCAGAGTCCCAGACCTCCGTCCTGGGCTGCTAGGGTGCTCCCCTTCACAGCCCTGAAACTCAGATCTGGCCTATGGTCCTCCCTACATTGGCTCCTTTCCATCCTTCCCCAGGGTCACCTCTCCTTTCTGACATGTCCACATCCAGAACACTGGGATTGCAGCCGGTTCTCATTTCTCCCAGAGCCATTGCCATGCTGGGGTCTTCACTTAGCCTTTGGTGGGTGTGGCCCTCTCTGTCTTCAGCGATTCCTCTCCCACCCCAGGGCCTTTGCACTCGCTGTGCTTCTCCAGCCTCCTTCCAGCCTTTGCTCCAGTGTTGCCTTCTCAGCCAGGTCTTCCTGACCCCGACACTGCTTCATGTCCATGGGCACTCAGGTCCCTCAGCCTTGCGACCACTGGTTTTTCCACTGCACAGTCTAACCCTGTACTGTTTTTTGTGACAGTCATCACCACTCACGCTGTGCTAAGGGCACACACGCTCGCCTCATCCTCCCTGTACCAGCGCCACAAGTGAGGAAGACACAGGCACTGCTTTCATGCCAAGGAAGCCCAAATGCTATCTGGGGTCCAAAGTCATGTGCAGGGCCTGAGCTGGGCTTAGCAGGAGCAGTGGAGAGAGACCCAGGGCTGGGCACCTTGACCAGGCCCATTCACTCAGCTCCCCAGGTCTGGGGAGAAGGGCAGGCTCTGGGTCTGGGTAGGCCTTGCAAGGCTGAGGCTTGAGCAGGCCCCAGACATTAAAAAAAATATTTATTTTTATGTGTTTAGTACAAGGTCTCACTATGCAGCTTAGACTTACAGTGACCCTCCTGTTTCAGCCTCCCCAGTTCTGGGGTTACAGGGGTGCACCACCACACTTGGTTTCTGTGGTTGGCACAGTTCACCTGGGCGGGGCTGGTACAGCATGTAGAACTGGAATTCAATCCCCAGTCTTTATACTTGCCAGGCTGATGTTCAGACTGCCAAGCTATCTCCTAAACAACCAGAGGTCGCAGACTTATTGGGCCTACTTCTTTTCAGTGGGCCACTTTGTTTCCAAGTATCCCCAGCCTTGGACTTCTGGGGGTGCAGGTATGAGGGAGAAACTGGCCTCACTCAGGGTCACTGTAGGCCCTAGCACCTGGGTTCTTTCCAACCTGGCCAGGTGTCCACCCTGGGGTCCAGGCACAGTCTGCATGGACTCCAAGTCCAACATAGATCATGTCAAGCCTGGATGCAGATAATCTCCAGGGAAACTTTTAGAGGTGACCCGCCCTGCAGCTGGGCGTGGTGATACATGCTTGTAATCCAAGCTACTGCAGATGGGAATGCAGACTGGTGCAACCATTATGGAAAGCAGTGTGGAGACTCCTTAAAATACTAGAACTGGAGGGGCCAGCGAGATGGTTCAGCAGTCTAAAGTGCCTGCTTAGGAACGCTTAGGCAACCGCAGGGACCGAGGCTCAATCCCTGGCACCACATGTTGTGCCAGCCCCACCTCAAGGGCAGGCTGAGCCAGCCATAGTACAAACAAACAAACAAACAAACAAAAAAAAAACCCCACAAAAAACGAGAACTCGAAATCCCATTCAATCCAGCTACTCCCTATTGGGAATTTTCCCAGAAGAACTGAAAACATCATATTATAGTGATATCTGTGTACCTATGTTCATATCAGTACAATTTGTTATAGCTAAATCTCAGAAACAACCAAAATACCCATCATCTGAAGAATGGTTGAAAAGATGTGGTATTTTCATACAATGGAATATTACTCTGCCAAGCTACTGCAGAGGCTGAGGCAAGAGGATCAAGTTGAAGGCCAAATTGGGAAAGCAAAGGAGAGATCTTGTCTCAATAAAAGAAATGGCCTGTGGTCCATAGCTCCACCAAGACTAGACAGAAAAGAACCTTGGGGTGGGAAAGGCTCTGGATTCTTCCAGACTTCTCTGGGTGTTGTCCATGGAAGCTGAGACTCTGTGGGCCAGTTATAAAGAGGTTTGTTGAATGAATGAATAAGAGTAAAAAGGGAGAATAAAACGAGGGTGGGTGGGGTCCAGTAGCTAGCAATAACAGCTTAATGGCCTGCTGGGAGCTAAGCTAAGTCCAAGGATCTAGTTGGTGGTACAAGTTCCTGCCCTCACATTACCATGGGGAAGCATGAAACACTTTTTTTTTTTAGACAGGATCTCACTACACATTTTAGGCTGGGCTTGAACTCACTATATAGCCCAGGCTGGCCTTGAACTCTCAGTGATCCACCTGCTTTCACTCCCCAAGTGCTGGGATCACAGGCGAGCACCACCATGGCCAGCCAGGAGAGAGGAACTTAGTAAGTGAGCACATATGCAGTAGGGTATGTAGGCAACAGGACAGGGCAACAGAGGAAGTCAGAAGCAGAGTGAGGGGTAGGCGAGTGACACAAAGGTTCCAGCAGGTTCAAGAAACACTTTTGGAGGTGGGGGGGGGACCTGCTGAGAGGCCCAGGTATGGCCAGGTCATGAGGTACACAGGTGTCAGAGGATCAATAGGGCAAAGGCCATGTCAGACAGAAAGAACAGCCCAGGGGCTGCCATGTGGAGGCTGCTGCTGCTGCTGCTGCTGCTGCAGGAGGCTGCATGCTGCTCACTGAGGCTGCTCCCGGGGTGTGTATGGGCGGCAAGGGTCGCCAAGCACCATACCTCAAACCTTTAATTTACTCAGCTCAAGTGGGCCCTGCGGTTCCCAGCAAGAGGACCCTGGCACCCTTAAGCCTTCACCCTTGCTCTCTGCTATGGAGGAGACGGACAGTGGGAAGGACACGAAAGCCACTGGCCTGGGCCCATGGGTTACTCACCGGCAGGATGGAGAACTGCATGAAGAGGCAGGTGAGCTCCAGGGCTGCCAGCAGGTAGGTGAGCAGGATGGTGCCAGACCGACCCAGAGCACCCATGGTATTAGGGGACTGGTGGGCCCCTCGGGCCGAAGCTCCCTGCATCCTGGGTGGGCTCCAGAGAGAGGCTGGCTGGGGAGGAACAGATCTGACCGGGAGCCTGGCAGAGCCTTGGAAGCAGGCAAGGGGCAAAAGTCCGGTTGATCTGGACAAGGTGCTGAGTCACCAGGCTAGAGGCGGGCAGCACTGAGGGAGGATTGAGGGAGAGATAGCGCTCAGGGCCAGACCCAGCTCAGCCTCTCCCGCACCTGGAGCTTGGAGAAGGAGTCCGCTGCCCTGCCCCAGCATCTGACAAGACCTGGTCTTCCCACGCAGCTTCTAGAGGGAGAGACAGGGATCCCCAAACCCCCCAAGTGGAAGCGTGCTTGGTTTGCAGGTGTCCTACACAGGAAGGAGCCATGTCCCATTTTAGAAAGAAACCCAGGCCCAGAGAAGCTGCCGTTTCAGACGGCACCTTCTAGGGACCGAGGGTTGGCTGGGGCATCACACAGGTGGTCTTTTTAGTGCTACCGCAGTTTCCTTCTCCTGGGGTCCACAGCCAGAGTGCTGGGGCCGCTACTACTGGTAGGTTGAGGCTAGGGAGACACAGTGTCGCCTTCCAGAAGGCCCCACCCACCCCAGGTGGCTCTATTTCACTTCCTAGGTAGGGCAGGGTGCTGCCCAACCCCTTTGTCCCCCACAACCGGCAGCAACTGGATTTTGCAGCCGCGTGGAGGTGGCCCACGTTTTGACAGTAGACACCTGACTCCACAGTGGGGATGGCTGGAGCGGGGTGGGACACAGAGAGTCCAGAACGCTCGCCTGGCGCCCGGCCCTTCCTCCGGGCACGGCGGTGCTAGAAGCTAGCTACCTGTACACCCCTCGGGGCAATCCGCTGGGCCAAGGCTTCGACGCAGTGGGAGTTTAGGACCCAGGGCTGGCTGTGCCTGAGTGAGCTTTAGTACCTGTCTTCACTGGGCAGACCTGGGCTCTGGCTGTCGTAGGGTGAGCCCTCCGAGAGACTAGGACATCTGCCCTTCCGGGTTGAGCCTTGGTCCCGCCCTTTTGAGAGTGACTCAGGATGAACCAGCCCTGCTCCCTGCTGGCCCCGCCTCCGGCTGGCTATGCCAGCTTCTCGCCCACTAGTTTTGGGAGCACGGCAACCCTGATCTCTGCGCATTCATAGGCTAAACTTGGCACGCCCCCGAAAGGCTTTGCCCCCTCTCCGCCCACTATGTCCCAGGCACGAAGGTCTCCCGCAGGCTCCTGGCGCCTGCAGCCGGGTTTGTTGGCGACCTGTGTCTTGCACTTTCTCAACTGTCCTGGGTGGACAGAGAGATTCTGACCCCTTCGACAGCACAAGGTGTCCTTTCTTGGGGGGAAGGGTTGAGGGAAGGAGGGACGGAGGTGGAGCATGGGACTCAGAGGAAGAAGCAGAAGAGAAGCAAGGAGCGGGAAGGAAACCTTGGTCTGACTCATTCCCTCCCAGGGTCCTGCACTGCTCAGTAGAGGGACAGGTAGACAGGAGTGTTTCCAGGAACAGTGCTGCTGGGCACCTCTCCAGGTCCCTCCACAGACCACGAGGTTGCTGAGAGCTACCTGGTTAGCTTTGCCCAGTGTCACCCTGCGGCTGTGTCCTCACACCCTTGTCTGGGACTTCTGGAGAGGCATGGAACACAGGTACATGAGGCCTCATGCCACCTCTACTCCAGCCCTGCTGGAGCCCATGCGAACACATATAGCCCTGGGGTCGGTTGGCTCAGGCTCTGCACCCTTTTCAGTGTTCTCTAGATAGCTGACTGTTGCCAGGTAACTAGATGCTCATTGAGGGCATGGCCCCACCCTTCTGGCAATGACCAGGCCAAATATCAGCACCAGTGTCCCTCTTCCATGTCTTAATCTCAGCGCAACAGCAGAAAGCTGCAGAGGCAGCCAAAGCAAGGCATAGAACTGGAGTCGGGGCTAGATCCGGGTTGCCTGAGGTCTGCAGATAGGGCCATCTGATGGCCTTAGAAATGTCTGTTCACGGGTGCAGGCACCCTTTGAAGAAGGTTCCAGAACAAACAGTGCAAATGGGGAAATACAGTGGTATATGAGGAAGGTGGGCTCCAGGTCCTCTGCTCAGCTCAGAGCCCCTCCTCACCCGGATGTGAGCAGGATGGGTCCAACCAGGGCCCAGAGCCAGGACAGGCTCAGCTAGGGTCTGGGAAGGATGCATGGAAGGGATGCTGGGAAGAG
Organism: Myocastor coypus; assembly: GCA_004027025.1. Lineage (NCBI taxonomy): Eukaryota > Metazoa > Chordata > Mammalia > Rodentia > Myocastoridae > Myocastor > Myocastor coypus. Next base: position 17,809 of record PVJA010014054.1, read on the forward strand.
GAGAGGCTAGGGGATGGGAACCTCAGGGCATCTCCCATTCAAGACTCCTGGGGGAGGATGGGAGTCCCAGATGATTCTGTGCTCTAGGCAGGGGTGAGAGGTCACCTTCAAGAAGTTCTGAGACCCCAAGACTGGCTGGCTGCTGCTCCCCAGCCTGCCCAGGGGTTGGACCATCACTGGCTCCTGGAGCCCCTGGGCAGGGCTTGGAGGATGAAGAGGTAGAAAAGGGTCGGGTGAGCATCTGAAAATACCCAGAGCCTGGCAAGGAAGGCCCGAGGTCTTCTGGATTCTTAGAGTGGGCAGGAAGAGACCACTTACCATGCTCTTTCTCTGGTGCCAAGCAGGAGTTGTGGTGGCAGGGAACTGGTTGGGCAGAAGAAATCCTAGCTTTTGTTTTTCTCATGAAAGAGTCAGTGGGGGCAGGGAAACTTCCTGGTTGTGAGGCAGTGTGGGAAATTTGCTCTTCAGGCCAGAAGAAGGGGAAGGAAAAAAAAAAAAAAAAGAAAAAAGAAAAGAAAAAAGAAGCACCAGGAACCGTGGACCTGGACCCTTAGATTTCCTCTTTTAGAGGAAGCAGGTTTGGCTGTGGGCCAGTGGGACCATCCACTCACTTGGCCACTCAAGAAATCTCTGTACTTGCCCAGGCAAAGCACCATGATTGCTTTTCTGAGGAGACTGATGTGGGCTAATCACAGGAAGAAGCTTAGTCCAGGCCTGGGTATTCAGGAAACGGAACAGGGTCAGGACTGAGGCATGAGGTATGGGGGTAGGGTGGGGGCAGAAACCAATGGGGAGCAGGTGGTTCCTTCAGGGCTGGAACAAGAAGATGGGGCCAGGGGTCCTAGTATCTCTTTGGCTGCTGCATGCTGGTGCTAGGGTTCCTGAGCACATTTGGGGGAGGGGAGCCCTGACCACACCTCTGGGATGGATGACCATGGATGTAAAGCAAGAGACTTGGAGCACTGGCTACTGTGTACAGGTCCTGTCCTGGGTGCTGAACTGCCTTCCTCTGGCACGTCACAGGGTGTGTGTAGGGGGGAAGTGACACACACCTGTGGCGTCTGTGGACCTGACACATGGCAGAGACACTGATGGTGAGAGCTGCAATTGGGAGCACTCCGATTGTGAGTACACTGGGTGTGAAAGCTGTGTGCACCATGAGTTCTGGCCTGTCTTGTGTGTTCCAGTGGGAGTTTAATGCAGATGTGCTGATGTGGCTGATGGGTGGCAGGCTTCTGCCAGGGTCTAGTGGGGAAGGGACATGGGCTTGGGTGTGGAGGTGTCATGGTTTGTGTCTAGTTGTCCCCCAAAGTTTCATGCAGTCATGAGGTGGGCTTTTAGAGTTTGCAATTAATTCACGATCCAATGCTGGGACTATGGGTGAGTGACGCTAGGATTATAGGTCTGAGTGCTATAGCTACCCTGGGTCAGAAGGCTTGAATGCAATATAAGGAAGGGAGAGAAGCCTGCTCCCTTCCTCTGCACCTCAGCTGTGGTTCTGCTGCTCCTGCCTTCTCACTCTTGCTGTCTTCTGCTGTCATGGACTGCTGCCCTTTGCCTTGTGCCCCCCTACTTTGCAGCCCGTGCAGTATGGCCTAAAACTTCCACCAACTGCGAGCTAAATAAACCTTTCCTTCCTTAACTTTGGGTGTCAGGTGGTTTGTCTCAGCAATGAGTGAAAAGTAACTGAGAAAGAATTTGTGTGCCAAGAAGTAGGGTTGTTGCTGGTTTGACCACGTTGTTCAAGAGCTTTGGGGAGGGGCTTGTGGAAAGTTTGGAAAGGTTCAGAGATGTCGACTGAAAGAGTAGAGCTGGAATGCCTTTGGCTGCTCTGTATGGGAGATTCTGGTCAGAATTTTAAAAACCCAGAAAGATAAAAGAAATCTTGCCGATAAGGACTAGGTTGGGGGGAGGTTTCTGCTGGGAAGAAGGACTGCATTAGTTGTTGGACTCTAGATGATGTGTGCTATGGTTTGTCAGAAAGTTTGTCTGCATTTAACTTATGCCCAGAGACTTTGCTTGATGTTAAGGGCAGATTAATTAATCGACTAATTAATTAATTAATTGACAAAAGACAATTAATTAATTAATTAATTGTCAGATTAATTAATCTGACAAAAGACATTTTAAGACAGCTTAATGTGGAGATGATGGCATGACTATTGTTGGGGCTTTTAGCTAGATGTGTGTTGAGAATCAAAAGCACAGAGACCAGCAGAATGATTTAAAATGTGAATTTGGTCAGAAAGGAAGCTCCAGTAACGCAATGGACTACAAAGATGGAGTCAAGGAGATCTCCATTGTTGAGGAGGAACAGGAGAATAGGAAAGAGGGTCCGAGGGCATCAGAAGAAGCAGCAAGTCCCCCAAAACTTCAAAAGTGAAAGGCTGCTTTGAGGAGAAAGCTGCAGAGTGCCATATTACAGACGGTGGCAGTCCCACTATGTCCCAGAATGGTGGTGGCATTGAGAATTTGTTCCCCAGTATCATAATCAGACAGCTCAGTGATCCAGGCACTCGACTCCTACAGCCAAGAGCAAAGGAAGCCTGGATATTGCTCCAGCTGGCAGCAGACCTTGGCGTCATCCATGTGGTACTGGTTTTAGGTGCAGAAGGCAAGCATTCTTAGGCTAAAAGGGCTTCCTCCCAGATTTCAGAATAAGGTTAGGGAAGCCAGGCAGTGTGCCCCTGAGAGGGCAGTGTGTGAAGCTGTGAATGAGGAACCCAAGATGCTGTGGAGACCCCAAAAGTTTGGGAAAACCAAGAATCTAGATTTTTCCAAGGAAAGCCACAAGGAAAGAGCAAAAACAGGTCTAAGGGAGAAGCCATGGCAGCTACAACTATCAGAAGTGCCATTGGGAGGCTGAAGCAGGAGGATCAGTGCAAGTTTGAGATCAGTCTGGGTGGATCAAAAGTGAGCTCAAGGACAGCCTGAACTGCATAGCAAGACCCTGTCTCAAAAAGATGAAAAAGAAAGAAAAATGGCATAGAGCTTGAGCCCCATAGAGGTTACAATTTGCTATAGATTCCCTCAGATGTCGCATGTGGAACTATAGGACTTAATGTTTGCCCTGCTGGATTCTGGACTTGTTTTGGTTCCAGTGCTTTGTGTGGTGTGGATCGACAACTGGTACTCAACTTCTAATACCCAGCTGAACTGAACCAACATGGTGCTGGATGTGAGAGGCGCCACCCTGAGGACTGTTGCTGGGAGCCTAAGGGGCAGAACTGGAGAGGAAGAGGCTTGGGAGCTGTTGGAGCTGTTGGTCCTCCTGGGGCTGCTGTTGGTTTTCTTACAGGACCTTGTCATGCTGGCTTTTCTGAGGAACTCAGTTGTTCTCATTGTCGAAGGAGCTCAGGACCCTGTTGTCACTGAGAATGGCTATGGTTCACTTTGGGGGAGCTTTGGCCTTTAACATTGTTTTCTGGTTCTTGAGTGGGAAGATGCTCTGCTGCTGAGCATCCTGGAGAAACTTGTTGTGCTGGTTTTCCTGATCCAGGCAAGGCTCTTCTTATCATCAGAGGAGTTTGAGATCATCTCTCTCTGAAGATAGCTGTCACTCCTTTGAGGAGAGCTCTGGTTACTGCTTTGAGGATTGCTTCCTGGCTCCAGTGCAGACCCTTCCGCCTGCTGACACAAATCCTTCGTCTTGCTGGCACAGACTTTCTTGCTTCCACCAAAGCAAATCTGTGAAATAGGCATGCATAAAACATTGTTGGGAGCCCTTGGTCTCTGGTTGGACATGTAGAAGCATTGTGACAAGCTCTAGTTCTTCAGTTGAACTCGCGCAGAGCATAATCGTGGACTCTAGGCCATCAGCTGGATTCTTTGGTCTTAGTATGGGGGCAGATTTCCTGTACTCACTTTGTATATAACTCTTTGGGTGACTGATACTAAATAATTCTTCTCTCTCTCTCTCTCTCTTTTTTTTACATATTATGGCTGGCTCAGCCTGTCATGAGGGTAGGGCTGGTGCAGGATGAGGTGCTGGGGATCAAACCTCAGTCCCTGTGGTTACCTAAGCTTGCCTAAACATGGGCTTTAGACTGCTGAGCCATCTTGCTGGCCCATAAAATAATCTTATAAATTATGTGTCTTATACTGTTTCCTTTGTAAATCCCCAAACTATGACATTTTGTATCCCTGTTCATACCTTTAGGAAAGGTAATGTTTACTTATTCCACTGAATATGTGGGAAGTATTTAACTTTTCATTTGTACAGGGCCTCATAACTAAAAGTTTGCTTTAGATCTCAGAGGAGACTTGGGACTTGGACTTTTGAGCAATGCTGAAACTGTTAGGACTTTGGCAACCCTTAGAGATGGACTAAAATTCCTTTTGCAGAAAGGGTTGTACATGAGAATTTGGAAGGCTAGGGGCAGAATGGTATAGTTTGTGTTTAGTTGTACCCCTAAAGCCTCAGAATGTCATAGGTGGGCTTCTCGAGTGTATGATTAACTCATGGGCCAATGTTGGGATTGTGGATGTGAATGCTGCACCTGCTCTGGGGCCCAAGGCCTGAATGCAATATGAGAGAGAGAAATAAGGTGGCTCTCTTGTTCTCCCTTTTTGCTCTTGTTGCTTTTTCTGTCTTCTGCCACTATGCACTGTTGCTCCTCTGCCATGACACCCTTCCCTGGAGCCCACCGACAACAGACTGAAACCTCAACCAATAATTGTGAGCTAAATCAACATTTCTTTCATTAATTTTGGGCATCCAGTGTGTTTTGTTTCAGAAACAAGAGAAAAAGAACCAAGGCAAGGTGTGGGGGGTGTCAGTGGAGACTGCAAGGAACAGATCTCACTCCTCTCTGTGTAGGGAAGAGTCATTCTGATGGGTTGAGGGCAGACAGAGAGCTGGCTTTGCCAAAGCCATTTAGATATGGGATTCCCCAAAAGCCAGAGGTGGCTGAGGTAGAGAGCAGGCTCAGAGAACAAAGCTAAAGGCTGGTATGTCATGGGGGGAGGGAAAGCAGGAAAGAACTCCAGAAGCCTGGGTGTTGGCTGAGATGGACGCATGGAAATGGAATTCAGAGTCTGATGTGGGAGAGGTGATACGGAGATGAAGGGACCAAAAAGAAAAAAATCAGGCGCCAGGATTGTCCCGCGCACAGGAGGGGGCGCCCAGGAATGGAGATAGGGCAGGAACACCTGGAGCAGTGGCCGATGAGTAAGATAGAACCTGAAAGCAGTCTGTTGAGTTTTGTGCCTGGAGGTCACAGAGGAGCTCCTTTGGTCAAAAGTAAGAGATTTGAAAAAAAGGAGCCAAGCAATGGAGGACTGCTGATGAGCAATGGAGCAGAGATACATTTGCTTAACATTTTAGGATTTTATGAACATGTGACACTGCAGGGAGGGGGTGCTGAGCTGCCCCTGGAAAGTGCTCACCATCCTTTATTACCTCTCTTCTTACCTCTGAAGAGTCACCTCAAATGGTACTTCTTCAGGGCCACCCACTGTTTTTGGCAGTGCAGAACCTCAGAGAATCCTGGCCCAGCTCTGCCCTCCTCAGCCTGCTCTGCCTACTACTGCCAGGCTCCTTTCTAGCTATTGGTGCCATGCAGTTTCAGATCTTGGCCAGCAAGCAGTGCATGGACACCAGGGCCTGTGCTCAGATCCAACCCCAGCGTGCTCAGTGATCTATCCTGGGAGTCACACAGAGTTTTGTGGGATATGGGGTGCCTGAGCTGGATGTGAACACTGGGGAGACTGGTCTCAGGTTTCCCCTCCATCTTGGAACCGTCCGTTGAGTTTTGGCGGGCTCGGAGTTATCTGACCCCAGCTCAAAGCAGGCGGGTGCCTCAGGCAGATGTGTCAGGCCGTGGGGTGGGGATGGGGTAGAGGAGTGGCTTCTAGGAAGGGGGCTGGGGCTGGGGCTAGATCTTCTCTCCATAGCAACAGAGTGATTTTTGACCTACTTGTGACTGGGCTTTAGGTTATGCTTGACCCAGCGCTAGCCCTGGGTGGCTGAGGCCCACTATGGGTGCCCCTGCACACATGAGCCTGGGCAGCAGAGCCTAACCTTAGAGTTCCACGTGGTTGGAAATGCCTCATGCATTGCAGAGGCTCACACTAGCTGGCAGCCACAACCCAGAAGGAAGAGGCTTTGGTGGGGAGGAGTATGCCAAGAGAGCTGCCTGCAGGAGGTGTCTGAAGATTGCAGACTTGGGGGCTTTTAGTGGAGGCCTAGAGTCCAAGGGAAGCACCCTGTCTCCTTGCTCCTGCCACAATTGAACAACCAGAGGCCAGAGTCAAAGCTGGGACCCTGCTCTAGGGAAGCTCACTGCCTGGGAGCCCTGAGTGCCTGTGTTCAGGGATCCAGGCTATGTGTTTTCCACTGGGTAGCTGTCCTGGCATCACAATGGGAAGGGACCAGCTCCTTTCTCTGCTCTTTTCTGAGCACCCTGGACTCAGCGAGTGGACTTCTAAGACCCCAACTCCCAACTGTTCCCTTCTATAGACAGTCTTTTTTTTTTTTTTTTTCCAGGACTGGGGATTGAATTCAGTTCCTTGCGTTTGCCAGGCAAGCGCTTATTCTACTGAGCTATCTCCCCAGCCCTGAATCTTATCTTCTTGAAACCTCAATTTTTGCATCTGCTGGAAGGTCTCTGCATCACAAAAAACAAGTCCCTTGGCAAGTCTCCTACAGATGTAAGCCACAAACGGGGAGCCACAAATGGAGAGATATCCAGAAAAATGCACAGGGGCTGGGGGAGATAGCTCCGTAGCATAAGCTTGGCAAGGGAAAGGTCCTGTGTTTGATCCCCAGTACCAAAAAGAAAAAGAAAAACAAAAACAAAAACAAAAAAAAAAAGGCCGCGTCATAAGGCCCGACAGCTGTGCTCCTGCTCTGCCGTCTTTAGACACCAGGGGTCAGCAGAAACCAACATTAGGTTTGGTGGTGGACAGTTCTACAAGTGGGGAATCTACTGTACCTGGAAAGGGAGGGCTGGCAGGCGCTGCTATCTGCAGGGCACTCACGTTGAGCAGCCCCTGGCCTGCCAGGGCCAGGGAGGTTTGGTCAGGAAGAAACTAGTCTTCCTGAGCCTGGCAAATTGCCCTCATCTTGAAACTCAGCTGGAGGTGACGGGTAGGAGAGGAAGGAAAGGAAATAAACAGTTGGAGCAGTGCAGTGGGAAGCTCAGCCCAGGGCTGGAGTTTGTTCCTTCATCTTCCTTGCCTTGCCTCACTTCTTGTCTCCCCTTCAGTCACCTACCCACGGATGTCACAAGATTGAGGTCACACCCTGTAGTAGAGGTGGAATTGATATTTGATTATTTATTTTTATTTTTACGGCCAGCTCAGCCTGCCCTGAGGGCAGGGCTGGCGCAGCATGTGGTGCCCAGGATCGAACCGTGTTCCCTGAAGCTGCCTGCAGGCGCTTTAGACCACTGAGCCATCCTGCCGGGCCCTGGAATTGATATTTGAAATAGCATCCTTCCTAGGGCCCAGGAAAGCAGGCAAGGGGGTGGGGAAAGGGCTGCCTCCTGAAGTTCTGTCACCACAGGCTGTACTGGATCACTCTTCCATGTGCTGGAAGGCAGGACCGGGTGCCAGGGGCAGCCCCACTTTCCCTGGGCTTCACGCAGGTCCTGGGCTTCTCTGCACACTGTGCCATAGGTACTGGGAGTTGGCTTGAAGGGGTCTGGAGTCCTTGTTTCCTCCTGTGGGTGGGAGAAATCGCCTCATGGGTCCCCACTATCTATGACAAGGAGTGGTGGTGGCTGTGGCAGGAGGGAGTCTATTCTCACCTGATTTGTTTTTATGTTGTTTCCCTGGTGAAGTGAGCAGTGCCATCAAATCTGTGACCTGAAACTGGAAGGAAGGAAGGCTGGGAGTCTCAGAGCCGGCTGCAGAGGGGATAAGACACAGGTCCCTTTGCCCTGTAGACCCTCTCCATCCCTAAGAGGCCAGCCTGGAGCCTAGGAAGACCAAAAGTCCGGGGTTTCCTATGGCGCTCCTTCTGGGGTCCTCTTCTTCTCTCCGAAGAGGGGCCTCTGCACGCGCCCCAGATCAGCTCCTGTGCGCGGGGGTTCCTTGTTCTCGCCCGTCTTTTCTGCCCACTCCTGGGGAGTGAGGACCCCCGGCCTAGACTTGAGCACAAGGCAGCCCCTGTAATCGGAGCTGGTGCCGCGTGCGGCCGCGTCACCGGAGGAAGGCCGACACCTTCGGAGGACGTGCCTGGCAGCAGTTCCAGAGAACAGCGCGTCCTAGGCAGGGCGAGCCGGCGCGGGAACTGGTGCGGGAGAGACGTTTGCACCGTGGTGGGCGCTTGGCTTGGCTGGTCTCTGTCTATGTTGGGGGCCGGCTGGTTAATCTGTAACTCCCCCGCCCTTGGGCCTCCCATCCTGATTCACAGAACCGCAGGCTGCGGGGAACAGTGAGGCTGCTGGTAGAGTCCCCCAGACATTACCTTCCAGGGTCCTAGCCTAAATCCCCCCCTGCTAAGTGACACAGTTTGAGGCCAAAAAAGTAGCCCTTCCATGGGACAGTCTTGTCTGGGTCCGGTCTGCCCTGTACAGATGTCCACACCTAGCTCCAGGTGTTCACCCAAGACCCTTGCTTACAGAACTCCGCTGGAAGAGCTTCGGGCTGGGTGAAAGGCACATCCAGCTTTAAGTATCTCTCAGCCCTGCCCTAACTGCTGGATATTTCAAGCAGGTTGCTTAAACTCTCTGAGCCTATGTCATTTCCCTATCAGAAAAGGCATATTAAGGCATTGCAGGGAACTGGATTAAACAGTGCAGCAACAGCCCTGTGGTGGACAGGTCCCTGAGCAGCAAGAGGTGAAGACACCTGGTTTGTCATTGTCCTTCCAGACTCCTCAAGTAGGGCATCATTCAGACAACAGTTAGGGAGCAAAGGGACAGGCCCGTACAGGACCCCTAAGAGAACTTCAGGAGTCACTGTGAGCCCTGGGCAGTGGGTGGCTGGGGCACTCATCCACCCCAGGGCTCCCAACCGCTGTGACTGGTGACTGCGCTGCCTAGCTTCCTGTCAGGACAGATGACACGTGCCCCATGGGGCAGTGGAAAAATTTTCAGAGCCTTAATTTGTTTGAAAGGACAGGGGCTGGAGACAGTGCAGTCTCTAAACATAGGGAAATCAGCCCGAAGCAGGTTGGAACTTGGATCTGGTGGGGGGAAAGAGTTTTGGCCCCAGCCTTAGTCACTCCATGCAAGATACCCTACATTCTAGAGTCGAGGTTCCCCAGGGTCCTCACACAAGGTGAGTCTGACACAGAACAGCCATCGATGGTACTGGGGAGCCAGCTACAGCACACTTTATTTATTTATTTATTTTAATGTATGTATATACATTTGGTACAGGGTCTCCGTACGCAGCTCGGCGGACTCCTGTTCAGCTTTCTGAGCGCTGGGATTCCAGGCGTGTGCCACGCCCAGTCTCCTGGTGGCGGGCTCAGAGCACCGAGCGGCTCAGCCAGCGCGGCATTTGGCGCCGGGGATCAAACCGGGGAATACTCTGAACTAAATCGCTGGCCCTGCCGCGCGCTTCTTACAAGAAGTGAACGCCCCAGGGAAGCCGCAAGAAAAGGAGGCTGGGCAGTCAGGTGAGGTACCGGCGGACAGGTCTGCCGCCAGAGGGCGGCTAGAAACCAAAGACATGGCCGCTGAGGCTGCTCAGTTCTGCTACTTGCTCACTCTCTGGAAGATCCACATTTCTCCGGTTCCGCGGGGACTCTCGATCTCTGCAGCTGGACTGATCAGTCGTGGGGACATTGCAGGGACAGGCATATGCACGGCCCGTCCTAAACTGAGTTGGTTTAACTACACCAGTCTCCCCATCCCAAACCCCAGAGCAAGCTTCCAGGAGGGCTGGGACTGTACGCGTGGTGATTTGTGGCTCTTTTCTGCGTTAGAGCAGGGAGCCGGAGTGAGGAACTGGACTATGTAGGTTCACCCTGCACTTGGGTTTGCAGTGAGGGTTTCTCTCTGCCAAATTTCCCTCATCTTCCGGTGTTTGCAGAAGTACCTGCCTATCCTATATACTGGCCAGAGTCCGTAATGCCAGCCACGAGAGAACCCTTCCCTTTCACGAGCTGAAAACACCGTCTGAGTCTATTCCTTAGAGCTAGAGACGCGCTGGCGACAGCCGCGGCCCGGTTCCCTTTCCGGCCAGCAGGGGGAGCAGGAGGATTGATTGGACAGTGGACGACTATCTGAAGTGGCCGCACTTCTGCCGGAGTTTGCCGGCCTAAACTGGTCTCAGGGCCCCACCTGGATACAGAGGGCCTGGAAAGTGTGGTCTTCCCGTGTGCTCAAAGGAAAGCAAAGAAACTGAACTCACTCATTGCCTTTTCCTCTCTTGCTAGACGAGAATCAAAGAATAACCATGCACTCTGTTCAGAGGGACCAGGCATGGGATCTGGGAGACTGGGGCACCCTGTCTGTGTCCCCACCCCCAACGTGAAGGAAGGAGTTGGGGATCTTGAGCCCAGAGAACCGGTCCCTCTGGGGCCAGCACCCCCTCCCCACTTCAGCTCTGGGCAGCAACAGAGTACAAATATTGTTCTTTTTGTTTCCTTTTCCCTTTGGATGTATTTTTACTTACAAAAATAGAACTGGATTGTTGTACCTAGACAATGTTTGCTTGCTTCCAGGTCCCTTGGAGTTGAGGGTTGGGTTTCTTCTTGATGCCCAGCCCCCAGTTCTGGAGCGTCTCTGTCCAGGTGTGTTCCTGGCTCAGGGGGATTCAATCTCACTCCTGGAGCCAAGTCTAACAAAACTGCTGATATCTTCCTTCTCTAGTCACGGATCCAGAGGGCACCTTCCCTGCACTAATGAGGATGAGAGAGGGTGAGACTGAGGCATCTGATAATAATCCCATAATTAATCGGGCAAGGTTGAAAAAAGGAAGCCAGAGTAGAAGCCAAACTAGAAAGTGGGGAGGGAGGGTGTCCAGCCCTGCTCCCTCCCTGTTTTGTGGCCTTAGCCAGCCGAGGTACCACCTTGGCATTTCACTGTTCCTCCTATAAAAGGGGTAGCAGCTCCATCCTATGGGGCATCACGCGGGCTTAGCTTAGGGCTGTACCAATACCCAGTGCAGCTTGAGCATGGCATAACCTGGAGTGGATCTTCCCCAGTCGTCCTTCTGGACAGCTGAAAGGTATATATTTGAACCTTTCAGGAGACTCTGGGGCCAGGTGGACACTATCCAGTGAAGTTCTGCACCCTGGGTTTCCAGGGGTACTGGCATGGCTTTAGCATGGGATGGAACAAGGCCCTGTCTCCTTCCGAACCCCAGCCAGTTCATACCAGCTCTGTTCCAGGAGTTCATGGGCTCTTTGGGAAGCAGCCATCCTCTTCTATTTTCCTGAAGATAAAAAAAAAGTTGTGACATCCGTGCTTGCAGGAAATTTAGAATCTAAAAAGAGAAAAAATAAATTCACACCAGTTACTACCTTTGGTTCTATCAGGAGCCAGGAATGGCACTGCACCTTGTCCTTTGCCCATCCTGTCCTGTTCAGTTCATGTCCTTGCTCTTCTGGAAAGATCCCCTGTGGCCTCAATTTCCAGTTAGCACTCCCTGGGGAGTCCTGAAAGCATCTTACCCCAAGAAGGGCTGGGGTAGAAAGGCTTCACTTTCCCTCCTTCTAAAGGAAAGCCTCTCTGACAGGGCCTGAGGGCTATGTAAGACACTCTTAGAGGGCTGGCAGTCCTCATCCCACCCGCACCCCATGGGTGTTCCTGTTTTGGAGGGGAGTAGGTTGAGGTGGGGGACTTGCACCAGGCAGCAACAGAAAATTATAGTTTCCCTGAGGACCCGTGCCTCGTGAACAGCAGGCACCAGTTTCGAGCATGTTTGTGTCTCTCTGCCTCCAGGATACACCAAAAAGCGGGCCATGGGGGAAGGGCACTCAGTCCTTCGCAGGCCTTTCTCCTAGGACCTCAGGCAGATTCTTCCCTTTCGCTGCAAAACAGCTTGCAGCCAGCCTAGAGGGCACGGCTCGGGCTTGGAATGGCCTGGCCCAGGCCCGAGGGGCCCGGTCAGTGAGACGATGGGCACAGCGCAGTATGGGCTCAGCCTGGGCAGGTGGGCTCAAGGATTTGGCTCCGCAGAGCTGATGCTTGTTCCCAACGTGTTCGCCACATGGTCCCTCGGGGCAAGAGTTGAACTGACCGCTGTCCCCTCTTCCCCGCTCGAGAGCCAAGGGCGGACAGGTGTGCCCTGGCCCCAGGTGCACGGATCCCTCGTGGGCAAGACGCAAGCTCGGGCGCTGCCTGAGACCCCACTTGGGCCAGGAACGAGCTGGCAGCGGCGGGTTAAAGCCCAGTCAGCTGGCGCAGGGGGCCCAATGGCGAACAGTGGAGCCTGGCCCGACGCCTGGTCCGCCAAGGGCCTTGCCCACCGCGCTTGAAGAGGGGGCGCCTGCGCCGCGCAGCGCAGCCCCCGCCAGAGACAAAGGAGCCAGTGGGAGGAGGGGGCAAAGGGGGGGATGGGGCGAGGGGGCGGGGCACCGCGGTGTCACGTTACCGCCCGTAGCTCCCTTTAACTCAGGCCCCGCCCCCGCCCGCCACGGCGCGCTCTTGTGGCCGCCAATCAGCTGCGCCTGGCCACGCGCCCCTCCCGGCCCTGAATGTGTGCGCGCGGCCAATGGGCAGTGCGCGGGGGCCGGGCCCCTGAGGGCGGGACGGGGCGACATTAACCAATCACCCTGGTGTTGTTGAAACTGAAAATACTACATTATGCTAATCGCGGCGGGCCCCGCGCGCGCGGGGGTGGAGCCTGCGGGTATAAAGGGGCGCAGGCGGCGGGGCGTTCCACAGGCCAAGTGCTCTGTGCTCGAGGGGTGCCGGATAGGCCCAATCGAGCAAGCGAGCAGGCAGGCAGGCAACTCTGAGGGGGCGCGGCTGCAGCCAGACAGAACCAGCGAACGAGGCACGGGAGTGGTCCACCACCGACAGCCAGGTAGCTGCAGCGCCCGCTCTCCTAACGCGCCCCTTTGCAAGCGCGGACTTGGCTCTCCTGGGTCTCGCTCGCGCCCGGCCTCCGCCCTCTTCTCTCTTCCCTCTGTCGCTCCCTTCTCTCTCGCTGCCCGGGCACACGCAGCCCGAATCATGTCCGACGTGTACCTCTGCAGTACCTCAGCGATGGAACGTATGGCCAACGGTGAAAACTTGCCTGAGATGGCGCGCTCGAGAGTTTGCCGTAACCTGTTCGGGCCCGTGGACCACGAGCAAGTGGGCCGCGAGCTGCGGATGCGCCTAGCTGAGATAGCGGCTCAGGACCAGGCTCGCTGGGATTTCAACTTCCAGGACGACGTGCCGATCCGGGGACCCGGACGTCTGCAGTGGACCGAGCTGGATGCCGAGTCCGTGCCCGCCTTCTATCGCGAGTCGGTGCAGGTGGGACGCTGTCGTCTGGTGCTGACCAACCAGCCCCCCCCAGTGCTCGTGGCTGTCATTCCGCGCGCCCCGCGACGGGGCCCTGAGCCCTTCGACGGCCCTGGCCAGGATCCGGGGCAGATGCCACCGCCCCGTGCCCCGGTGCCTCCTCCACCCCCGGCCCCTGTCGCGGCTCGGCCTCTGGCCCCGATTCTGGCTCCAGCGCTGGCACAGGCTGTGCCCCGGGCTCTGGCCCCGGTTCTGGCACCGGCGCTGGCACGGGCTGTGCCCCCGGTTTTGGTCAACGCGTTGGCCCCGCCTATGCCCCGGGTTCTGGCCCCGGCGTTGGCTCAGCCTGTGCCGCCGCCTGTGGCAGGGGTTCTGGCCGCGCCTGTGCCCCCGGTTCTGGCCTCGGCTGTGTCCCCGGCTCTGGCACCGGCTCTGGCCCCGGCGCTGGCTCCAGTGCTAGCTCCGGCGCTGGCCCCGGCTTCGGTCTCTGCTTCCGAGCTGGACGCGGACCCGGCCCCTGACGCGGACGCGGCGCCTCAGAACAGCGCTGAGTCTGGCGCGAACGTGGCGCAGCGCGGCCCCGAGCCGCTCGCCGACTCGCTGCACGCGGGGATTCCGGGACGTCCCGTGGCCGGCCCTGCTGCGGCCGGCGCCAACGGCGCGGCGATCAAGAAGCTGTCGGGGCCTCTCATCTCCGGTGAGCCCCGCACAGCCCCGCCCCAGGCCGGCCCCGCTTTGTCCGGCCGGCCGGTCTCTCCCTAGTCCTTGGGGGCTGCACTCGGTCCCCGCCTCCTCCCGTGGCATTAAAGGGCCCGCGGTGCGTAGGGCGCGGCTGCAGTCTCACTCCCTTCCCTCTCCACAGAGTTGCTTGCCTATAGTTCTGGAGGGAGAGACCGGAGGGTGAACCCAGCCCCCAGAGAGTGCAATCTGGGGCGGTGGCCGCCAGAGCCCCTCAAGTGTGCTGTCGGGTGCGGGGAGTGCGGCATTGAGGGGGTTAAGCAAGGCAGCAGCCCCGGGGGGCTTGGCCGCGGGACAAGGGGAAATGCTTACACAGCACATTGCGCGGCGACGTAAACAAAGCTGACCCGCCGCGGACCTCGGCGCGGGCGGGGACGGCGTCCCCACCCCCGCCCAGAGCCCCGCGCCCTCTCCTGGCCCCCCCTCAAGTCTCCCGCCCCGCCCCGCCCCGCCCTGACCCGCCAAGCGCGCTGTCGCCCACAGATTTCTTCGCGAAGAGAAAGAGACCTGCTCCCGAGAGCAAATCCTCCAGCGAGGGATGTCCCTCTGCTAGCGCGGCTTCTGGGGTTGGTGCCCCAGAGCAAACCCCGCGCAAGCGGCTGAGATGAGTTAGGTGAGTTGGATGCTGTCGAGGGAGCCGTGGAGGGGCGTCCCCGCCCGTCAAAAACTCTGCTCACTACCCCTTTCCCTGCAGTTCAGAGTCCCAGGAGTACGGGGAGCTTGTCGGGCAGCGGACGATGGATGAGCGCGGGGACTCCTTGGGACCGTACTTGCAGCAGCAGCCGGAGGCAGCGGTCGCAGAGCAGCCTTCAGTTTTGTTTAAAATCTGAAAACTGTGCAATGTATTAATTAGCTTTGCAATGCCTAAATATATTCTGCACGTGGAGTACACTGGGTCCCGGGGTGTAAAGCTTTAAGAGTCATTTATATAAAATGTTTAATCTTTTCTGATGCTCGACGCAATAAAAAAAGAAAAAGTAAAAAAAATGATAAAAGGTTAAAAAAGAAAAAAAAAGTAAAAAACACAAAAATGTATATTTGTATGTACAAAAAAAAATTTAAAAGTTATACTAACTTATATTTTCTATTTATGGCTAGGCGTGGGTCTCTCTGCCACGCAACTGCTCAGTCATTGGTTATGCCAAAGGCTCCTATATTTCACCAGCATCAGATTATCAGCAAGTGGAATTTGTTTTTCCAGCAGGCTCTAGGGGAAGGAGTCGCTCACAAATTAGCTTTTATACTGCCCAACTAGCTTGCAATCTTTTCACGCTTTTGCTGCCTCTCTTCCTATTTTAAACTTGAAGACAAATCTGTTAAAATGATTCCTGAGCCGTCTGTACCACTGCCCCGGCTCTTCCACCGCCGGGTTCTAATAAACAGGCCAAATATGCTGCAAACCTGTCTGCTTGTGTTTGTACGCCTTTGCACGCCAAAGCTGCTAAGATAGACAGCTCCAAGGGGGGCGGGGACTGGGAGAACAGGCCAAATATTGCTGCCACTTGGCAGGGTGAAGTCTGTCCAAAAGGGAGGGGCCCTTCGCCTAGCCAGACAGGCCCACCTGCTGCAGGCTGGGCACTTGGCACTTGCTGCTCTTGGTCCAAAATAAGCATCCATCCCTGCTCATTGGAGTCCCTTGTTTCAAAGAAACCACCACAGGGAACCAGGTTCTAGGGGGCACTGCAAGGGTCTCACCAGACACTTCCCACTCCTCACTACAGTACCCCCCACAAGAAGGGGTTGCAACTCTGCCAGGGTCCCCTAGAATGGGCTGCATCAGGCCTTGGTGGGAAGAGAGGGGAGAAGACAAGGGGCTATGTCTACACAACCCATACCTGTGCTGGCACCCCACTAGCCTGCTGGTTTCAAAGTGCTTCCATTTAGTTGAAAGGGAAGGTTTGGGTTTATAGGGGGGCTGCTCTATAAACCTCTGAACATGGGGTCTTACAATGGAGAGGATGATATAAAATCTCAAAGCCGAAAAAAGCTGGCAGTATTTTTGCTGGAGCCTTAAGATTAGGAGAAATAAGAGAGCTGGGGGGTTGTCAGGCTGTACACGGGCAGTAGGCAAGATTAAATTTTGGGGATATGTGCATATGTATAATTAGCTTAACCTTCCCCTCAACTGTCTGCAAGGCCCAGCTGGGGCCAGACACCAGGCAATGCTCCCCCACACCTCCTGAAGGGTGCAGGTCCTGCTGCCTTTTGCTGGGCCAGTGACAGCCCGTTGGTATCTTGGACTTATGCTGTGGAGACCTGCTATGGGCTTCCAACAGTCCCTGTAGGGAGGCTCCCCATTTCTGCTTGTGGGCCAGGGCAAGCTCTGCCCCCTGAGAAAGATAGAGGAGGTGGTAGTGTGATGTGCTGCCTGTTAGTCTGGCATGCAGGCAGTGGGCACACAGGGTCTCTGAGTGTGTTCTTGGTGGCAAAAGCTGATGGGGTTCCTGGGGCACATCCCTCTGAATGTGGGCTCTGCTGTGCCAGGAATAGGCCTCCTCACCCTGCTTTGGTTCCCACAGCCCTTCCCCCCTCATGGGGACCTGGGGGGTGCTGCTCATCCACTGCCAGCTTTCTGGTCTCTCTGTAGGGTGACTTTCTCAAAAGCAGTGAGGGGGACACTTTTTGTGTGCTTTCTGCTCCATGGCAGGAACCCACAGCAGGAACCTAGAGGCTTCCTACCATGGGGAAGCCACATTGTGTTGTCAGTCACACTCATGATCCCTGGTAAGCCCTTCTTACCCTCTACAGGCCTCAGTTTCTCTATCCAGGCTGTGAGAGATCTACAGTGCCTTCTGGATCAGCTGTATTCACCTGAGGGCAGTTGTGGAAATAATAAATCAGTGGCACTGCTGGAGAGTCATCTTTTTTACCTGTGCCCATGACGATCAGTGATAGGTACAATCATGTGAACCCCCAATCCACAGCCAGGGTGGGTAGGGTGCTGTACTCCCTGGGCACCCAGGACAAAACCATTGCTGTGTCCCTCCCCACTGACCAGGTAGGGCAGACAGAGAGCAGAGCTGTTAACCTGCATAAGGATGAAACAAAGAGCACCTGGGAGAAGCTGCAAAGGGACTGCTCTGGGCAGGGGTGGGTGGGAGCTGGAGCTCCCATGCTCCAGGAACACTCCAAGAAGACAGAGGCTGTCTTGGACAGAGGCTGACAGGGAGGAAGGGTAAGCCAGAAGGCCAGGATGAGCCAGGAGAGGCAAACTGGAGGGGTGCATGGGCTTACAGATTATTTCGAGAATGTGCATTAGGTGTGTCTGAGGGGCTTCTCTTCCCCCTGGGCCTTCCTCCCAACCGCTTGTCCCTTCCTAGGCTTGGTGGGCCTGGTCAAAAGTAGGATTTTGGTGGGTTAAAATTATGCTTGGAATGCCTCTCATTCTTGTCTTTTAGATTTGTACTATTTCTAATGTAATTTTAGTCACTGCTCTACTCTCTCAAGTAAATGACTGGTTTATAAGAAAACAAAAAAGGGTATTAAATGAGAGTAAGAGACTAGGAGAAATGCTGTAGGTTCGACTGGCTACAATGTGATATATGCTTAGATTTCTAAATGTCTATATAAAAGTGTGTAACTGCTTTTATCACATTGTATAGGGATTTATTAGAAAATGAATGATTGATGGAAAATACCAATTTCAAGTTAAGTGTAAGATGTTTGATATTCAGGAAGACAGTGATATTAAGTCCAAGTTACCTCTGTTATAGAGTAATAGTATCACAAAGCTTCTCTTCTGGTGGGTTAAGGATGTAAGTTTACAGACCAAAAATTAGCGAAAAAGAAGGGCTATAAGGATTGCCAATATTTTGGCCCTAGCCCTTCAAAGTCAGTGAGGACTTAGGATATAAGAGAACCTGTAACATCCTATAACTCAGTGGTTTCCCAAATTTTCTGTTCAAGGAAATTATGGGACCACAGAAGAAAGGGATAGATGATGTACAGTGTGCCTAGGGAGAGTCACCTAGAGAGAAAACATTCTCTTGGGCTTCTACAGAGAGCAAGCAATGGTCAAGCAATGGCCATGACTCATCCAGACAACTGACACTGACAACAGTTCTACAAAGCACTGTACATGGTTTCAAAGTAAATCCTGAGGGGATTTTAATGACATTGGGAAATACAAAAGTTAACATGCTTTGTTACGCAGGTCTTGCTTTAACTTGCCCTTAATCACCCAGCAGAAAAGTTTAACCATGGGCATAAAATGTAAAGCTAGATTAGTAAGCTGAGCTGTGAAAGGCTTAAATCAACAGCTTGCAACATTGCCGGTTCTGCCAGTAATCCATTGAGATTATGGAATACTGGACTATGTATGCAACTACTTTCTCTTAGTTCAATGAGAAGAAAATTTTTTTAAAATAATTTTATTTTTTTTTTCTTGTTTCAGAACTTTTGTTTGTTTGTTTGCTTATTTTTATGGCTGGCTCAGCCTGCCCAGAGGGCAGGGCTGGTGCAGCATGTGGTGCTGGGGATCGAACCGCAGTCCCTGAAGCCGCCTAAACTTTCCTAAGCAGGTGCTTTAGACCACTGAGCCATCCTGCTGGGCCCAAGAAGAAATTTTTTATACCAACATTGATTAGAAAAATTATCATGTCTACACCCTGTGCTTTGTATAACTACTATGAGGACAATAAATATACATTGTATCAGTTGTTGGGAATGTACTACTATTGTGTTTTGGAAAAGAATTAAAATAAAAAAATGAAAAAAAAAAGTAAATTTCTGGGGGTAGAATGCAAGAATTGTTGCTTTCTTTAAAAAAAAAAAACAACAACAAAAAACACTTTCCAACTGATTAAAAAAGAAAAGTAGGATTTTGCCTGCAAGCTATGGGGAGCTCCAGGATGGATTAAATTGGGGGAGATGGTGCTGGGTAGGGAGCAGGAGGGCCTTCAGGAGGGTGGGGCAGAGGTGTTAGATGGCCACTTTTTTAGGGTCTCTGCATGTCAGATTCTGTTCTGGGTACCAGAGACACAGGAAGAATTAAAGAGGCAATCAGAGCCTCCTCTGTCATAGGAGTTGGCATCATAAACCCAATAAGGAGCTGCAGAGCAAAAAGTGATCGGTGTTAGTGAAAAGCTGAAAAGCAGGCTGTTGTACATAACAGGGCATGCCTGGAAGTCCCCATCCAGCCCTCATGGGTGACACATGATGGGTGACATCAGTACAGTCCATGGTGGTAACAGCCAGGGTCAAAGTCGCCATGGCCTAGGGCACTCACTCCTCAAATAGCGAGTGCAGAAGGTAGAATGGAGAGTCCTAGAAGATGCAATGGTGGAAAAGCCACGGGCACCAGAAGGTGGATTGGCTTGCTTGAGGGATCAGCTCCAGAGCAGTATGGGAGGACAGGGTTCTTCCAAGCTGAGCAAGCCTTCCCAGATGCAAAGCAAACACCCTGACCCCCTATTGGAGGATGTAAGCTGTAATTTGGGCCATGCCTTGCTTTGCTCTCGCTCTGAGTCAGACCCTTTGGACAGCAGGGCACACGTGTGGTCTTCACACAACCATAAGCACTCTGGTTACAGATGAGCTTGTCAAGGCTCAGGAAGGTTGTGTAGCTTGCGCGGCAGCAGAGGCTGGGGAAGCACTCAGCACAGAGCAGCCTCGGCCACCCTTGGCCTCTAAGGAGCATTATCTGGGTATTTATTTTCTATTTTATTTTTGACACATTTTCATGAACTAAATTTAGTACTTAACATTAGGGCACATTGCTTGTCCATTCTATGAGTCTAAAGACACACATGATGTCCTCTGTTTACCAGCACAGTATCATAGAGGGTGGCCACTGCCCCAGGAATCCTTGGCCCCCCCATTCCTCCCTCCTGCAGCTGCTGACAACCATAGGTCCTTTCATTGTCGCTGTGTTTTTACCTTTTCCAGAATGTTTTACAGATCATACCAACAGGCTTCTACTTGGTACTAAGGATGTAACCTCCCTGGTACAGGCTGATAGTCAGTTTCTTTGTAGCACTGAATCATATTCTGGTCCATTACCTGGATGTTCCATGATTGATTTAGCCGTTCCCCCTACACACACACACACACACACACACACACACAGAGTCATGCTGCATGCTGTCACTTCTAGGTTTGGGCACTGATGACTAAGGCTGCTAAAAACATTCATGTGCAGGTTTTCAAGTGTTGGCACACTTGTGTGGGCAACTAGCAAGGAGTTCAGTCACTGGATCATATGGGAAGAATATGTTTAGTTTTGTGAGAAGCCACCAAACTGTATTCCATAATGGCTGCACTCTCACATCCTCACTAGTCCTCACAGTGAGGACTTCTTTTAAAAAACACTTCTTTTTAAATGTTTCTTCTCCGTAGACCACACCAATCTTAATGTCAGGTTTGTTAAAAAATAAAACCAGCAAAAAATAAAATAAAACAAGGAGGCAGGCAAGATATGTCAGCAGTAGCCAGACATGGTGGCACACGGCTGTCATCCCAGCACTTGGGAGGCTGAGGCAGGAGGATCAGTGCAAATTTGGGACCAGCCTGGGCTACAAAAGTGAGCTCAAGGCCAGCCTGAACTGCATAGTGAGACGCTGTCTCAAAAAGACAAAAAAAAAAAAAAAAATCTCAGCAGTCTCAAGTGCCTGCTCAGGCAAGCTTAGGCAAAGCTCAGGGACCGCAGTTCAATCCCCAGCACTACATGCCATGCTAGCCCCAGCCTCAAGGCAGGCTGAGTGGGCCACAAAATGAAACAAAGCCAAACAGAACAAAATAAACCAGGGCTTGGGGAGATAGCTTGGTACTCTAAGTGCCTGCCTCACAATCACAAGGACCTGGGTTTGGTCCTCAGCACCCCATGCCACGCCACAGGGCTGGCCACTGACACGAGGTGTCATGGGCATGCCTGTAATCCCAGTGCTAGGGAGGCTGAGACACGAGGATCACTACAAATCCGAGCTACAAGACCCTGTACCAAATAAATAAATAAATAAACAATTTTTTTTTTTTTCTTAGAAACTGAAAAATAAAACCAGATGAGGAGAGTGCCACCTCCCTGCAAACCCAGGTACCCAGGAGGCTGAGATCAAGACTTTGAGGCAGCCGGGATGACCTAGAAAACCTACTTTCAAAAAATCAGATAGAAAAACAACAACAGAAGACCTCACTACAGTGTGAAGAGGACAAAGCACAATTAAAAATTAACACTGACAATTGTGGTTTTATCTCAGTGTGCTGGCTTGTTTGACCTGGCGGAGGGTTGAAGAGCTTCTGCTGGGTTGATTCCTCATCCAGCTGGCCTCATAGGAGGTTGAATTATTGTGCAAATATTTGCCGCCTCGCCTTGCAGGATGATTCTGCATCTCCCGCATGCCGCTATCAGGCCTGGCCAAGTAACTCACTCTGGAGAGTGTAAAGTGACTGCCATGATGTTTATAGCTGCTTAATAGAACTTGGAATGGCCAGCATTCCACCATCCCATCTCTACCATGAGACAAACAAGATCTTAGATATGGGCTGCTCCTTCTGAGAAAATAAAGTAAGCATAATCAGGGGATTTTGATGGGAAAAGAGAGACATACCATCCTTGTTAAGAGTCCCTGAGGGTTTAGGGTTTGCTGATATGCAGCAAAATGTAAACTAAGCTAACAGAGTGGCTGTGAGGATCTCAAGTCACTGATTATAAGAATTGCAGTGAGGGCCTGGTGGTACTTTCACATTTTCTGATATCTGGTGCTGTGGCTTGGATGTTAAGTTTTGTCCTCCAACAGTATATGGGTTGGAAACTTGGTCCTCATTGTGGCAATATGAACAAGTGGAGAGGAGTTGAAAAGGCAAGGCCTAATGGGAAATCCTTTGTAAATTAGGGATGTGATCTTGGAAGGGGTAGGGAATTCCAGGGCCTCTCTGGCTTCCTGTCTTGCTCTGCAACCTCCTTCCCTCCCACCAACCTGGTGCCTCTGTTGTGAAGTTCTCAAAAGCCAAGCTGATACTGGTGTTGTGTGGTTGAACCTTGGAAAGTAAGCAAATAAGCCTGTTTTATTTACGAAATTACCCAGTGTTTTAATTGTTTTCTCATCTCTGTGACCCCATGCCCTACAACCTCAACCTAAAGGAGGAAAGGCTAAGTTTGGCTCACAGCTGTGGAGGTCTCAGTCCATCATAAGCTAGCTCTGAGGCAGAATAGCATGGTGGCAGCACCTGCATGAAAGGATGTTGCTCATCTTCCGGCTATCAGAAAGCAGAATGTGTCATGGGAGGAGCTGACAAGGGACATGCAAGCTTCAGTGGCCCACTTCTTTTTAATATTTTTTCCCCAGAACTGGGGATTGAACTCAGGTCCTTGAACTTGCCAGGGAAACACTTATTCTACTGACCTATCTCCCCAGCCCCAAGCGGCCTACTTCTTCCTATCCCCTAACACATCCGCTATACCATTCCCCATAATCAATCATCTTTCAAAATTTCTGCCTATGATCCCATTAAACAGGACAGCTAGATATAAATCCCTAGATCCCCAAAAGACTTCTGAACAACTCTTGATGCAAATTGCATCTAGTCCATTTGTAAGAGTTGCCAAAGTCCTAATAGTTCCAGCGCTGCTAAAAAGTCCAAGTTCAAAGTTTCCTCTGAGAGTTAAGGAAAACTCTTAGCTTTGAGGCCCTGTAAAAAATAAAAAAAGAAAGTTCAATACAGCCAAAATAAAATGGTACAGGGTAGGGGCTGGGGAGATAGCTCCGTGGCACAAGTGCCTGCCTGGC
Source organism: Myocastor coypus (assembly GCA_004027025.1). Taxonomy (NCBI): domain Eukaryota; kingdom Metazoa; phylum Chordata; class Mammalia; order Rodentia; family Myocastoridae; genus Myocastor; species Myocastor coypus. Next base: position 40,625 of record PVJA010014054.1, read on the forward strand.
AAATGCAAGGCTGTGAGTTTGAACCCTAGTCCCGCAAAATAAAATAAAATAAAATAAAATAAAATAAAATAAAATAAAATAAAATAAAATAAAGTAAAGTAAAATAAAATAAAATAAAATAAAATAAAATAAAATAAAATAAAATAAAATGGTACAGGGTAGAGATTCTTATTCCCAAAGGGAGAAATAAGAGGATAAAATCCAATAGGACCAGAGTAAGGCTGAAACCCAGTAGGGTAAAATCTTACAGTTTCATGGCCAGCATCTGGGATAAGTTGCAGTAATAAGTATGATGTGAATGCCAGAAGGCTTGGGCTTTCCTGCCCCTGTAGTATTACTATTAATTGTAGCCCTCGTGGCCTCTCTCTTGGTCTGACTTTGTCACTCCTTGCTGCTTTCCTCAGATGTTTCCTCTTTGTGGCTTCTCCAGCTTCCTGAGGTTTCCACTGTATTTTCAGCTTCACTCTCACAGCTCGATGCGTCACCTTCTCAGGAGCACAATGCCTGGCCACCCAGGACTCTCTGAAGTCTCTGAGGATGCTTTCCTGACCTCATAATTCTGCCTGTCTGTAAAACTATCACCATGTGGATGATGCCAAGATCTGTCACCAGTTTGAGCAGTAGCCAGACCCTCTTGGACCCTGGCTGCAGATGGCTGGATGGCTGAGCACAGCGACACCCATCCTGGGATACCAAGTCTTTAGTTGGCCATTCTTGGACAGGGACACTTGGGCTTTCTTCTCAAAGCAAAGTCTTTCACTTTTATAGGGCGAAAGGTTGGAGTCTAGCTGTTTCCTAACATGCCCTCAAGCTATTGTTCCTATTGGCCTGATCCAGAGTACTTGGCTTCTTTCTAATGCTAATCTTTTCACCAACAAAACTCTCCTCTGCTCCAGCCTTCTAGGCCCCAACTTTACTTTCTGGTTAGATTCAAAACTTTTAAAATCACTCAGCTGTGTTGTTTACTCTAGATTTAGAACATAGAACTGGCTAAAAACCTCTTAATATGCATGCCATAGCCTTAATATTATTAGGCTACTTTGAAATTTCCTTTGCCAGACTAATTAGTCTGCTACCCTTAATCTCAGTCTCCCACAAAGTGTTAGGACATGCAAAATGTAGACAAATTTTCTGCTGAAGGGGAATACAGCTACCCTGGAATCCAACTGCCAGTGGGATTGTTTGACTGTACTTGGGCTGAGTCTGATCTGTGACACCTGCATTGCTATCAACATTCTGGTCTTCTGAGCCTGGATCTGAATGTCTCATCAAGCTCAGTTTACAGCATTCTAAGGCTGCTTCTCCAGACAGCATTTCCAAACCTTTCCAAACATCTTCCATCCCAAAGACTTCTGAATCACATGGTCAGGAATAGGCCCATAAGCGACCCCACTCCTGGTACCAAAATCTGTCTTAGTCAATTTCTCATCACTTAGACCCACTGTCTGACACCAAAAACATAAAGGAGGAAAGTAGTTTTAGGTCATAGTTTATAGAGATTTCATCATATGGTTGCTGGGCTCCAAGGTAGAATAGTATGGTAGAAGAGTCTAGGCAGAGGACAATTGTTTACCTCCTGGATTCTAGGAAACAGAGTGTCAAGGGAGGATCCAAGAAGAAAGATACAACCTTCTGGGTCATGCCCAGTGTGATCAGCTCTTATAAACAGGCTCCCTCTTCTAACAGCAAGTCACTTATAACGCTCCTCTAATCAACCACCTTCCCAAGGTCCCGTGTTGATCCCATGAGGCTTTAGGGGAAGATCTAGATATAAACTATAACATCCAGCCTGAGATATTTTGTGACATAAGATAATGTGGCTTAATACACTTAGACATTGGCCCAAAAATCATATAGGAACTACTCAAAGGTGTATTCATTACCTATTCACATCAAGTCTGCTGTATTTAAGGGGGCTGGAGACCAAGTGTTTCCACTTGGCAGTGTCTGGGCCTTGTGTCCCCTCTAGTTTTTATCTATCTTTCCCATAGTATTTATTTATTTATTTATTTATTTAATGTACACAGTACAGGGTCTACAGGGTCTCACTACACAGATTGGACTCATAGTGATCTTTCTGTTTTCAGCCCCCAAGCTCTGGGATTACAAGTGCACACCACCACGCCTGGTCTCAATCACCTAGGGGTGGGGCTAGCATGGCAGGCTGGTATTCAAACACAGTCCCTGTGTCTGCATAAGCAGGTGCTTTAATCCACTGAGCTATCTGGCTGGCCCTCTAACAGTATTTATATGTACTTTAAGACATGTCCGGTAAACTGGGTATGGTGGTGCATGCCTGCAATCCCAGCATTCCAGGGAGCTGTGGCAGGAAGACTGCAAGTCCAAGTCAAGCAACTTAGTGAGACCTTATCTCAAAACCAAAATGTCAAAAAGGTCTAGGGATGTAGCTCAATGTAAAGGTCTGCTTTTAGTCTGAAGTACCATAATGCCTGCTCCCCTAAATCAGATAATTTACCTCTTTTTCTATGACGAAGGAAGAAAATTACCACAAACTGGGCAAGGCTGAAAGTCTCAGAGGCTGAACTGTTTGTCCCACTAAGATTCTCAGTCGCTTATTCTGAAAATAAAGCACTGTGTTATTATTTGAGACCTGATGTGAGTGTTCAGGAATGGTAGAGCTATTGATTATATGCTCCAGAGAAAAACCCCTTGAATGAAAAGTGTAAATGTTCTTGTGCCTGAAGGGCATAAGGAAGAAATGCTTTGATCTTAGCAGTTACCTGGAAGGCCCCAGGAGGGGGTCTTTCTCCTTTGGCCAGCCTGCTGCAAGTGTCACATGGAAGTGGGCTTGCCACGCCTCCAGCTGCATCATGACCACACAGCTGCCCTGTGCAGCATCTCCAGGGGCATGAAGCCAGGCGAGTGGCAGCAGTGCCTTCCCTTCCATTAGCATGACACCTGTTCCAGCAAACTGTAGCCAAGTAAAACCCATCTAAGCACTTTGTGGTTTAGGACAGTGGTTTCATTTATACCCATGATTGAGTTGGGAGTCTGGGATGAGTTGGTGGGTAGCTTGGCTTGGCCTCAGGGGTGTGAGCAAGTGTGGCGTGCCTGGGTTTGGAATCCACTCCCAGGCTGGCTCCTCCCATGCCTGGCAGAGATATGAGCTGCACCAGCCTGGTTCTTTTCTTGAGGCTCATCCTCAGCCCCACCTGGGCTTCCTCACAGCATGGCAGCCAGGTCCTGTCAGTGAGCTTCTGGAGACCCAAGAGGAGGCTTTTGCAGTTCCAGGAAGTCATGTGTGTCTCCTCTGCCTCGTAAGATTCAGCCAGATTGAGGAGAGGAGCATTGGTCTGCTTCTCCATGGGACAAGTAGCCATGAGTAAGCAGCTCCTTCAGGCAGTGCCCAGTACCCATCACAATTCAACAAGACAACTGTGACCTAAATTCAAATCCAACCATTTTTTTCTTTACATGTGGATTTTCATTAATAAATAGAAAGCAAACCATCAAGCACCTCCTATGTTTTATGTTTTAAAATAATTTTTATTTTATTTTATTTTATTTGTTTTAGAACTTTTGTTTGTTTATTTTTTTTATGGCTGGCTTAGCCTGCCCTGAGGGCAGGGCTGGCGCAGCATGTGGTGCTGGGGATCGAACTGCGGTACCTGAAGCCGCCTAAGCTTTCTCAATCAGGCGCTTTAGAGCTCCGAGCCATCCTGCCAGGCCCCAAGCACCTCCTATGTTTTAAATTGAATGAATGCAGGAATAATTTCTAGCCTGGTACATTAGCAAAGGGTAGATCCAGGTAAGATGCAGATGGCAGGGCACCTGGAAAGAGGGTCACCTTGTCCCCAAGGCCACTAAGCTACAACTACAATACTGTAGCTGAACATAAACATGTCTACTGAGAACCTTTTCTGCCTTCTTTTATTATATGTGTCAGTACAGTGTATATATGTACATTATACATACAGTGAATGTCGGTATATCATATACATGTGTATGCTGTATTCACAACATGTATATATATTTGGGTGCATGTATATGTATACATGATTATCATTTTTCTTCTCTGTTAACTTTGTATCTAGTTTAGAACATCTTCAGCAATTTATAACAGTATTGCTTTTACTTTCTTAGGAATATTCTGATGTAGGTTTGCAGACATACCAGGAAGTGAAGTAGAAGGGAAGTTCGTATTGAGCTCGAGCCTCCCACCAACACCACTGGCCTCATGCCATGATTTGCTCAAGATCTAAGAGACCCTGCCTAGTGGATGAGCCAAGTGAGTTCTTGAGCTTAGTGTCCTACTCCATGTGGCAGATGGTTTCTATGTGTAAGGGATACCCCACATTTGTCCTGAAATCCTGACTGGTCTGTATTTTGCTGTTTTGTGAGTTTCTTGAGTCATGGCCCATTTTTGGTCATGGAAATTGTGAAATGAAAACACCACATATGAGAAAGGTAACAGTGGTGCCACATCAACTAAGGAGGGCTCCCAACAGCTCTGCCACACTGCTGTTCCCTGTGGAAGGACAAGTTTTATGTTCTGTGTGAACTCAGATCACTTCTCTTCTTTCTCTTGGAACTTCCGCCTGCATGTGGCTACTGGCTTTGTGGTCCAGTGGTCTGGGGCTGCTGCACGGGATCACTGCGTGATGTTGGGGGCTGGGGGTAGAGGCTTGTAGTGGGTATGGTATCTTGTAGCTGAGTACATGGAGCTCATTGTCAACTTTTGTATACAGGAAGTTTGTCACAGTTCAGCTCACCCTGGGTAAGGTATCCTGGCTTGGAGTGGTGACACAAGGTAGTGATCTGTAACTGGCACTGTGGCTCTGATCATCTCCCAACTGGTCCTCCATGTCCTTGCTGTCATCTCACCCCCCACCCCCACAGGCAGTAGCACAAGATGTGACCCATCTACAATGAGGGAGGCAAAGGACAAGGCTCTTCCTTCTCCTGGTCTCATTTTCTTTTCTCTGAAAGGCAGCATGGGACAAGAGACTCTCTGGGGGTCTGTCTTGCACCAGTGTTCTTTGAGTGTATGAAGGATGCCTGTAATATAAATCTCTCCTTTTTGCCTACTGGGACCCTGCTTTTGCTGATGCTGACAGACGGCTGTGGTCTTGTGTGGGTTTGGCCATGGGGAATGTGCCCTGGCCTGTACAGGCATGAAGGATACTACCCTCTCCTGTGTCCTGGGGGCCTCATCTTGATGGTCACTGGATAGCACTCTCAGTCTTGAGTAAGAGCCTAAACTCAGACAACAAGGTCTTTAACCCCCGGGTGCAGTGAATCCAGACTGTAGAGACCAGGGTGATGGTGACTGTGTACTACTGTCCTGGAAACCTAGGTGTGGGCACTCAGTGGTCAGTGTGATGGTCATAAGAGGTGGTCTGGAGGTGGTCTCCTTCCTGAGTGGATTGAGGGTACTTAAAAAAGAGGCCACATTCAGGGCATCATCAAGAAATCAAACAATGACAATGGTTGTAGTAGAAAAGAGACTCTCCTTCATTGTGGGTGGGAATGCCAACTAGTCTGTCATGGAAAGCAGTACGGAGATTTCTTAAAGAACTGAAATTAGAAATTCCATAGGGTCCAGCTATCCCCATTAGATATCTTTCCCCCAAAGGCTTAAGTCATCATACTACAGTGATATATGCATATCAATGTCTATAGAAGCATAATTCATAATAGATAAATCCTAGAAGTAGTCTATATACTCATGAACAGATGATTGGATAAAGAAAATGTGTTATCTCTAATAATAACTTGACTACAAAGAACAAAAAATGTGAAGCATTTATAGGAAAATGGATGTTGGAAAATCTAATGTTGAGGGAAATAGACTGGACATCCAAGTTTAATTACCATGGTGTATCTCTCATTTGAGTGAAGTAAAATACACAGGAAAAGATGAAGGGTGGATAGAAAGGGACAAGGGAGGGGATGGAGCTCTTGTGACAGGGAAGTGAGCGAGGGGTGAGGGTGAAGGATGCAGAGGAGGGGAAGGGGAAATAAGAATAAAGATGTGGTATTTAAGACCTTAGGACCTGCCCTAAGACTAACCTGTGACATTCACAGAAAGCTGATAACCCTAATTAATGTAAACACATGCCATAACATGAGCTAAGACAGATGATATCAACATGAATGAAAAATGGGATGGGAAACAGGAAGAAGAGGGAGGTGGGTGAGCGTGACAAAAAAACAACAACAACAACAACAAAAAAAAACCCCAATGTAATATATATGTGTAACCATTCCCCAAGATGATTGTGAGCTACATGAACTGCAAAGATGTACACATTAAAAGAAAAGAGAGACTACTTTCAACATTAGTTTTTAAAAATGAGTCATTGTAGCTACAACTCTAGCATCTGAGTCCTGGTCCTTGTGGAAGAGTGCAGCTGGGGACAAGTGTCTGTTCTTATGCCAACACCATTCACAACCATCACTCTCAGAGCTGAGGGATTTCTTTTTGGTCTGTAGTGCTCTAAAGAGTCAAGGACTTGGCTGCGCCTTCTCGTATTCCCAGAATGCTGTTATGATACTGAGATACTGATGCTGGTTCTTGGTGCTGTGAGACACAGAGCCATCCATATACTTAAGGAGGAGGAAGGAAAAGGTGGAGGAGAAGAGAGGGAGGAAAAGGAGGAGGAAAAGAAGAAAGAAAAGAAGTAGTAAGTGGAGGAGGAGAATAGGAAGGAGGAGGAGGAGGAAGAGGAGGAGAAGGAGGAGGAGGAGGAGGAGGAGATCTCTCCAAGAGAGGGTGGAAAGATGGAAGAAAGGAGGAAGGCAAGAGGCTCATCAAATTCTTTCAAACAACTCTAATCTGCTGGTGATTAAAAAAAAAAAAAAAAAAAAGAAAGAAATCTTTTCCCCTCTCCCTTGTAACTGTCACCTGCCACTGTTAGTTGCCTCATAGTCTCAAACGATTCTTTGCCTCATGGTCTCAAATGATCCTAGTTTGTCTTCTCTTTTTACACTGTATTTGAATGAATCATTTAAAGGAGTTTCTTTCAGTTTTCCACCTGGAGCTTTGGAGTCTTGTGAGCCAGGCATGGGCAAGAGCTTCCAGCCCCTGCAGCCCCAAGAGCTCCTACTTGTCATCCTGCCCCCAGTCTTGAGACATCCACATCAGCTTCTGTGTGAATGGAGTGCAGAAGGGTGCTGTCGTCTCTGTCACCCAGTTCATTTCACCCGAGGTGGCAGATTAAAGAGAACCAGCCCAAGAAGCAGTATTAAGAAAATGAAGTGCGTAGATCTTCAGGATGGCTGAGAGGCTGGGGCCTCCAGGGCACAGGCTGGCCCCTCTGGGTCACAGAGAAGAAAGTGGAAGAAGGTGGGAAGAAATTGAGGTGACTCACTGCAATTGCAAAACCTTTGATTGTATATGTATCAGCTTCCTCTTAGTCCAAAGAGAAGTATATTCTTTCCTTTTTTTTTCTTTTTTCTTTTTTCTTTCTTTCTTTCTTTTTTCTATGCAACATTAATAGGGAGGTGGGTCATGCCCACACACTGCACTCTATAGAATGATTGTGAGGACAATATGCAATATGTCAACTTTCAAAGAAAAAAAGGGGGAAAAGAAAAAAAAAAGTAATGTGGATTTAGAAAGGTTAATGTTTAGTTGTTTGATAAATCTT
>PVJA010014055.1:0-48200 GCA_004027025.1 Myocastor coypus
TTTGAAGACCCACAGCCCCTTTACCCAGGGTTGCATGTTGGCCTGCTTTCAACTCTGAAGACGCCCTCGATTTCCCCCGTCGGCCTCAGCTGGCCCAAACCAGTGATTGGACCTGCAATTCTAGGAATCCTCCTGCATGTCATCCACCCAGAGCCTCCCAGCTCCACCACTTATGTGTGTTTCCTTCTGATCAAACAAACCACTAAAAGACGTTTTCCAATACTTTTTTCGTTTTTTAAAAATAATTTTTATTTTATTTTTTTTTTTTTTCTTGTTTCAGAACTTTTGTTTATCTATTTTTATGACCGGCTCAGCCTGCCCTGAGGGCAGGGCTGGCACAGCATGTGGTGCTGGGGATCGAACCGCGGTCCCTGCAGCCACCTAAGCTTTCCTAAGCAGGCGCTTTAGACCACTGAGCCATCCTGCTGCCCCCCCCCCATACTTTTCACATGTAGTAAAATAGCAAAAGTTGCTTTGGCTCCTGTAACAATTTACTTGATTAGTGCCAAGTCATTTGTCTCACAACTATAATTTCCAAAGTGCTGTTCTGAGAAATTTCATCCACAAAGTCAATGACGAACTGCTCATTGCAAATAGTTAAGGTTTTCATACACAGGAAGATCTTTCAAAAATAACTGACAGTTCGTGAAAACTGTGCAACAACCCAGACGTTTCAGTTGTTCAGTTTCAACCAATATGGCCTTTAGCTATCCAATGAACGAGAGAAGGGACTATAGAATAGTTTAAAAAATCTAAAATTCTTTGTAAGGAAAACTATAAGAATGAAATGAGTTACTCAAGTATAAAATTCATTGTAAATATTAAAAACACAAAATATCATGTAACTGTAAAGCAAGTAAAATAAAATCTGAGCAACTACATTGAAGACAGCAAGGTGCAACACAAAAACCATGGTTGAATACCACACATCTTATTCTTCTAAATTTGTACTTTTCTAATCTCGTATTAATTAATATCCTATCTTTAAGATACATTTTTTAAAAAGTAGGAAAGGACAAGAATGCAAAGTTTATTGAAAATAAGCATTAATGTTTAATTTTTGACCAATTTTGCCTACCTATATCTGTTAATCTGAACAACAGATTTAATGATAAAAATATGTAATAGCACAATCATTGTTAAATATTTATTCTTGTTTTGAAACTGTATCATCTGCACTGTCGCTTGTTACTCTGTTTTTGTCTTTGTTTATGTTCTTTTTATTCTTTAAAATAAAATAAAATAAAACAAGTAAAAAAAACTGAAAGCATAACAGAGATTTATGTTTTCTACATTCAATTTTTGTTCCTAAGCTCAAATTAAAAAGTTTATATTCAATTTCTAGGGCTAGCCAAAGATTCAATCCCTTGGCCTGCCATGCCAGCCCTGACAGCCCTGCCCGCTGGGCACAGTGAGATGGCAACTGAGATTGGGTGTGGTGTCACGTGCCTACAATCCCAGCTCTTAGGAGGCTGTACACAGCAGATCACTACAAGTCTGATCTAGTAGTGAGACCCTGAACACCCTGTAGACCCTTCCCTAAAATACAATCAATCAATAAACTCTTATACTTTTTACTTAGCAGTAGGAATTGATCTGGTTAGAAAGTTGAAAGTTAAAAAAGAAAGCTTTCCTATTACTAAAACTGATTTTCCTCACTACTGATAGAGCGCTTCTAAATTTGGTTTATTAACTCCAGAAGTTTTGACTGAGTCATGTTTAAGAATTCAGTTACTACCTGGGAAAGCAATGATAAAATTTTAATAAATCTACATAGAAAATGATTCCAAGGTAACAAAATATAATTAGGCAAGAAGGATTTGTTTAATGTTGTGTGCCACAGTAGGACAACTCACCTATCTAATAAAGAACTAGTAGAGAGAAGCCGAAAGCTCACAAACAAATGATAAATGATCAAGGAGACGAAAATACTGTCATAACTACATTATCCATTGTATCTTTATATTAAATCATCATGTTGCATTCTATAAATCTCTATATTATATGTGTTAATTAAAACAAAATAAAAAATTCAGTTACTTCTTACAGTAGGCAATAGTGCATCTCATAGGATATTCATCAAAAATACATCATACAGCTGTTAAATATTCATGTAACTGAAATTGTGTCTTTTGTCCATTTATGTTGGGGCTTGAATTTAAATTTATTTCTCCCTTTTATGGACAAACACAGCATCTCTAATGAAGATTATACTGCGTCTCTAAAAGGACATTTCTGTGTCTTCCTAGACGTCCACCCTGAACTAGTTCTTCCTGACATTTTGTTATTGACCGAGCATCATACAACATGAAATCAGACAGTCACTTTATGGAAAACATTTCTATCCAAAAGCTTGGAAATCAAATTACAGGACACCAAGAATTTCATGTGCTGTGTATTGCATGAAAAATAAAGCATTTATTTCCGTTCTTCCTCAGAAGGAAATTTTCCTCTACCTAATCAGTGCCAGGGAGACATAAATAAGTCAGTCTTTTGTGACCTGTGTCATGTTTCTCAATGAAAACAAAATTATATCCTAAGCTTACTTCTCACCTGTGAAATGCTGGACCCAGGCTGGAAAATGTCTATTTCTCTTTGAATAGAAGATTCTGCATATTAGGCTTAGAGTTTGCCAACTCATAGTGTTCTAAAAAAGTAACAATCAAGAGGAAGCTTGCCTATGTTAAGGTCATATTTTATTAAAATATATTTCTAGGAGAAAACATTTACTTAATAGTAATTTATTTAGTGCAGAAATAATTCAAACCAACTGCAACTCCTTCCATGACTATGCTCATCCGCTTTGAGATTTCAGGTAATACATCCTTGCAATGAAGGCTGTCGTCATCTTCAGGCTTCATTCAGATTTTGGATGGCCAGAGCAGGAATCTCCACGCTTGTCTTCCTTATTGGAACCAACCAGAATCTTCAACAATATGGATACCTTTGGTCTACTCCAGAGACCATGAGTTAACTGGTCCTGAGTAGGCCTGGACTTGGAAATTCTTATCACACCCTGAGCTGGTCTTAATGTGCTACTAAGTTTGATATGCCCTGATCTATAGGAATATTATTAGATAAATACAGCATCTCATTGATGCAACATGATAAAGAAATGATATTTAGACTCATTACCATCACTAATCATTGTTACTCCACACTGCAGAGCCAGGCCCTTTGCAGAAATGATACCCAGGCCCCACGAGATTCTTACAAATAGGTACCAACCACACAGGAAAACTAGAGGTCATTTAAAGTTGTTCATCCCAAGCACCCCATGGCTTAGTGGTGGACCTGTTATATGAAGCCAAGCATTTTGGTTTTTGTTTTTTTGTTTTCCTGTATTTAGGACAGGGTCTACAGGGTTTATAGGGCCTCACTATGCAGAATGGACTCATAGTGATCCTCCTGTTTTCACCCTCTCAATTGCTGGAATTATAGGTGCACGCTGCTACACTCAGTCTCAATGGCTGTCTCAATGCACCCCATAGGTAGGGCTGGCACAGCATGCCAGGGATGGAAACCCAACCACTAGACTCTGCCTAAGCAGGTGCTTCAGTCCACTGAGCTATCGGGCCAGCCCTACCTTTTGTTTTTTCAAGACAGACTTATTTACATTATACCATTCATTTCCATATGGCAGTATCAATTGCCCAGTTCTATCTGACAAAAATTTATTCCTTAATATTTAATTTCTCCCATTGGAGGGAACTTCAATTTCAGTTCATCTTTCCACTCCAGGAAACAATAATGTAAAAACTTGTGAGAAACCCAGCGCTACCTCATATTCTGTCTCCATGAATTTCAGTCAATGATAAGATAGACATTACTGAAACACCACACACACATTTACCATGAAAAATAACCATAAAGAAAGTAGCCCTCTCCACAGTTTTACAACTCCCAAGTTGCTCTTACAATTGAAAAAAATCATCATGTGAATAAAATCTATAAATGATGGGTTACCAGAATGCTAATGACAGGAGAGGAAGTGGTAAGGCTGACAAGGATTATCTGAAAGTCACCATAAATATTTAAAATATCACTGCTCTGGCATCATAGAAGGAGGCAAATACTAGAGGAAGCATATTCTGATCTGACATAGTTAGACTTAACTATTTTAAATGTCTGAAGACAACAATAACATTGCATTCAAATTTGTATCTCCAATCCCTAGGCCTCACACAAGCTAGTCATTCAACAAATGTGTGTGAAATGAAAACAAAACACAGAATTGTCACTACCTTATGCACGTCACCACACACATAATTAAGTATATACATTAAAAAAAAATCTGAGGGAATTAATTAGTCTTTATTGATTCAGAATACTTTCTACTTTCCCTGGGATCATTATTTTTAAATCAATTTTTCTGCTATCAGAGGAAAGTGCCACACAAAAAAGTGGGAAACTATACCCTAATTTCTTCTTCGTGAAGCAACTTGTTGATTTCCTGAAATGCCATCCCTGGCTCATGAGAAGACACATAAAAGGGCTTTGACCACTTATCCAATGCATACCGGACCTCCAACTTTGGCTGAAGGCAGAGGAAACACCTCCAGTAGCCTGAGAGCACACCAAGAGCTATTGTGTTCACTTCAGAGAACGTAACTGAGTTGGAGCAACACTCAGAGGTATCATGTCGCAAGTTTCTGGGTCTAAAACAAGATGGAAAGCTTTTGCCATAGGGCTTAAATGAGACTCAAACCTATGGTCTTACACATACTAGACAAGCACTCTACCACCTACTATACCCCGGCCCAGGAGCTGCCATCATGAGAAGCTGAACAACCCAAAATCAAGGACAATTCCTTTGGGAGAAAATCAGAATCGGACTGTTTGTGGCTTCCAGCTTGAAGGACATTGAATATCTGAGAACAGGCAATAGTCACTACAACTTTCACAGGGAGAACTGCTATGCTTATCCACAGCCAGTGAGGACTTGAGAGGAATCAAGGAGTCTGGGAAGAGGATAGCGTGGGAAGTGGTGGTTGACATTACAAGGGAGATAGTGTCCCTCTGGGGACAGAAAGCAAAAGGATAACAGGAGAGGCCAGGATCCCTTCACCAGTTGGAGGACACTCTCCAGTGACCTAGCCATCCTGCTCAGTCCCTCCATTTTAAAATCTCCACCACCCCCAAGGGCTCTAGGCTGCAGTCAGATAGTGATAACAATATAGGAACAGTGAAAGTACTAAGAACAGACGACCTTGAACATTTGCTATATATCAGTTGCCTTGTTATTTGTTGTGTGCAAAACAATACTGCACTACACTAAATGTTTAAACTTTTAAGATATGTTACACTGAAACACACACTGCCATTAATGTCTCTCAAAATACTCAATTTGGCTTGAAATGCACTTACCCCATCATGTCTGCCACTTTCTGAAGCAGCTCTAAAGTCCTCATTCCTTTCAAAGTCCTGAATCATTTCAAAACGTTGGCCTTTCACGATCATTTTGACTTTAGGGAAGAGCCAGAGGGCAATGGTGCCAAATACCTGGAATAAGGAAGATGAGGACACAGCATTGTTCTGGAAAGCCTGCTTCCTGTTGGATGTCACCCCATGGCAGCATTCATTGTAGCTTTTATCACACCTCGTAAAGACACTCAGGAAAGGAGACTTCCAGAACTGCTTCAGAAAGTGGCAAGAATGAAGGGATAATAGTGCTCAAAACGATGGGCAGGATGCTGAGGGGCACTCAGGGCAATGACTACTGTCATCGATTTTTAAATTTAAACTCTCACCACATTTTTTGTTCATGCCTCATTCTTAAGTTTGTTCAAACATTTTAAAAATTGTATAAAAACTTTTCTTACTATTACAAAAGAAAGCATAAATGAGTGAGGAGCCAAATGAGTGAGGGGCTGGGTGACAAAACTTGCTGTGGGGATTCTGAGGTCATGACCATTACTTGCAACTTTTGTGTTCTCATGGAACTGTCCTTTCCTGGAGTGGAGGATTTTGCTTCTTTTCTGAAAGTGGCTGAAGCCTGAGTCAAATGCAGCTGAGCAGAAGTGACACTCTATGGGCCAAACTACAGGTAGGGACTAGGCACCAGAACCCCGTCTCTTGCCTCTTCCTTTCTTTGGGTGTAGCTCCCCCTCATTGACACTAGACATGTCTTCCTGCTCAGCTGAGAAATACAGCTGACCACATTTATCTCTTGGCAGATTAGTGACTCTACTGAGAAAAGACTTCTTTTTCTGCCTCCAGTATGAAGAAACACAGGGTAGGATTTTGATTGGCCCACTTGGGTGCCCAGTGACCACCCCTTGACCACCTTTCTGCAGCATGAATGCCCACACCTGAACTGTGCATCTACTTCTATAGCCATGTATTATTGCCCTGTGCCTGGCCATCCTACCAGAGCCATACAATTAGAGAGAGAAAGGAGCAGTTATTTTAAGAAAAGGAAGAAGACATGGTTACCAGAGGAAGGAATTTAGGCCAACTAAAATTAGCAGACGGCATCCACTATTCTAGTACATGTGCACTGATCCCTGGAATGCTTGCTAAAAGGCAGCTTTGATTCAAAAAGTCTCAGACGGGGCTTGAGGTCCCGCATTTCTGACAAGTTCCTGGGGAGTGAGGTCCCAAACCACGCTCCAAGAAGCCAGACACTGACCACCTTTCTGCGCTTCACCCACGATTTCCCAATATGGTAGACCCGCTGAAGGTCGGGTCCCCAGCCAGGCCCAGGGCAATCTCATGTGCCTGTCTGAGTGTGGTGCCGCCTGGGGACCAGCCTTGTTCCCGTCGCAACACTGAAATAGAAGAGGTGTTGCACATCAAGACTAGACATACTGGCAGAACCCTGTGATAAAAACACTTTGCAATTTCATATCACCTTTCATTCTGAAGTGTTTTAGAAGCTGTATACATTCAGCAGCATGGAGAGATGATAGAGGGGCAGGCCCCATGGGACAAAGGAGGTGGCAGGGATGGAGGGAGAGTGGATGGATATGTGAACTGAGGACAGGCAAGCATCTCTGTTTTCAGAGCCACACAACCCAAGAAAGGACGAAAAAAAGAAAAAGAAAGCCATCAAAGTTCATGACAGGAGACTACTAGCACATAGGCTAACATTCAGGATCATTTTCACTGAGCTATCTTTCAGCAGGAAGTTACTTAGATGTATAGCTACTACAGGGAAGAAAATCAGAGATGTGCTAAACCATCTAAATTAAAAGTATAATCAGGAAGTCCATAAGGCCTGAATCTATCTAGTCCTTTCTTTCTAGAGGGTCTCGGCCTTCTTCGTTAAATTACTAAGTCTTCACATTTAAAAGAGCAGCCTTATAGTATACACTCTTCAGCAGGGATTCCTGTTTTGAAGCATTTAGTAGAAGAAACAGCTTTCTCCGTGTGACAGAACATGAGCGTGTTACTTAGCCTTCCTGTAACTGATGACACTGTGGGTGACTAATATATGCTCGGCCGAGGAAGATAAAAGTCACATGACAGTTCAAAAAATGGAAACTTTTAATAGTCATAGAAGTTTGCCTTTAAAGGAAATGTATTTTCTAGAGCTACTGGGTCCTATTTGTTAACAAGAATTCCTAAGTGGCTTCTAGAGACTTAGAATAACCTCTGTTTGCACTGTGTACCTCCTAGAACTGTGTTCAATGGAGAAACGAGGACTCACAAGCCTTTGCAAGGTGACTTCAAAGCAAATATATTGGGCTGGGGTGGGGGGACCTGCCAGAAAATCACACATAAATTTCCAAGACCAGGGAAGAAAATCATTTTGATATTTCATATTTCCTATTGTTTCAAATGAACTCATATTAATCTACTTTGTGAAAAGTTTTAGTAAACCTGTTTCCCCGTGAGCATCCACAAAAACTTCAAAATAACAAGAAAAAAGAGAACAGGGATCCTTAGACCCCCAATTTGTCTTTCTGTTCTTTCTTATCCACTGTCAGTCTCTCTTGTGTCCCCTCAAACTTATACCTGAAACAAGTTGGTGGCACAGATAATGAGGTCACTCCATGAGGAGAAGAGACTTTTGAATCATAGAGTTATTTTGTCAGAGAGAAATCAGGCTACTCAGAAATCCTAGAAAAATGTTTTCTAGAATGGGTAATTTCTTTATATCAGAAACTTCTCGTTGCCATTTGAAAATGCATTAAAATGACTTATTACTCTTGTGCCTCCCAAAATCATCTTCGGATCCAGTCACACTCAAAACTCTATTTTTATAAGTCTTGGGAAGTGACTGATGTGTGGGGTTATCTCCTGGGATTCCGGTGCCTCCACAGCTAGCAAGGGTGATGCCGTGCTCCCCCTAAGGGTGGTGCTGGGGAGGTGTGGCCTTCAGATAAGGATTCATACTGAGGCCTATTACTGAGACCAAGGAAAACAAGATAGATAGGAGATGGGCCAGGAGAAAGCTGTAGTCACAAAGTCAGAGTTATTATAATCATGGAAACAGATCGGCTTTATATTTGACAATACCACAAAAATAAAACTGAACACTTGCATTGCAAATCAAAGCAATCCACTCTGACAGTTTAAGAGGCAAAGTTACTACTTAAATGGCATGTTAGGTAATCAATTGTGTGTGTTTGATTCATTGTTTGATTTACAGTTCCTCCATCTGTTTCTTAAGAATTTAAGGTAGTTCAGTCGTTAATGTCATCCTCACTGATGTACTAATTGGGAACTTGGTCTGTGTAGCTGCAGTTCTAAGTATCAGTGATTTCTGGAAGTCAACATAAGCAAGGTTCTGTTTCTCAGAGCCTACAGTCTAGCACTGGGGTCTAGTGTACCAAAGAATTTGGAGTTCCTGAAGCTAGCCCATGTTACCAAGACCTCTGTGGCCACTGAATCCTCAGTCACATTGTCACTGTCTACTTACTAAGAAGGAGTGTTATCCCTCATACAAAGAGTACCATGTCACCTTTCAGTTGTACAAAGTTTCTGTCTCTCTCTGAGGCCACACTCATCAAAAACACTTTAGCATGGATAACAAAATACTTCTAGAACTCAGATTAACACTTTTACTATAATTCCATTTAATGCATCTGTTAGCTATCTTTGAACTACTATGCATGTTTAATGGTCTTTCAAGGAACACAGAACAAGTTAAGACATGGTGCCTATTCTTTGTCTACAGTGGCATTCAGGAGAGGGCTACATGAGAAAACGGAAATGGAAATCAAAGCACAGAGGACACTGTGATAATGCAGTGAACTCAAACTCCATAGTGTAGGATGGAGCAGGTCAACTTTAGCTGATAAAACTGAGAAGCTCCTTGTAGAAGTTGAAGTTTCAATAATACACTAAGGATAAGTGTGGCTCATCAGACAGGCTATGTGATGACCAAACAGTGCAATAATTAAGAATTGGCCATACAAACTGATGGTCAGAGTGATAACCTGTTTTATAAGCTATACCACTTGGACCAGTGTTTTGTTGGCAAATAAGGAAAATAAGAATGAGTCACAAGTTTGTTGTTTGTAATAAATGGGGTGACTATTTAAGTGCTTTGTACACTGCATGATTTTATAAGCATAGAATAAATATGAGTCTTTGTTATGTTTTTAAAAGTATGTGAAAGTAGAAGCAGATAAATACAGGGTGTGCAGGAGGAGCAGGTAATGAGGTGCACAAATGTCCCACTGAGAAGAAAGGGCTTTGAGGACAGATTGTTAATGATCTCAAAATAAGGAGAAATAATGTGATCTTCTTTACACAGAAGACATCATTCAAGGGTCCAGAGTAGATGAGCACGTGGCACAATGAATCACAACTAAATTATGCTTCTTGTTTGCCAACTTTAGGACAACATGCGTGAGGCCTTTTTAGGATGAGCCACTGTACAATGATGGTGATGATGACTTTGTGCACAATGATAACAATAAAGGCTGGTCCTCAGCAACCCACCAGTATGCACAACATTGAGCTGTGTATTCTGCATCTAGAATTTCATTGAATCCTTATAAAAATCAAATTATGAGAGGTGAGTAAATTGAGAGGTTAAGAGTCCTGACAGACAATAGGAGAAGATGATCTCTGCAGCAAGGTTAACACTGTGGCTCCAGTTGCCTGATTCTAATGTTTAGCAACCAGCATGCCATCAGTCTCTTACCTATCTGCTATTTCCACTCGATTCACATTTCATGAATCTGTGAATCAAGGATGATGTATCCAGTTATTGTTCTTCTCCAGGCAATCAGCAACCAATCCAACTGCGAATGATGGAATAAATGAGCGACTATAGTTTTATTGACAACATTTTCCATTTATAAACTATCTGGCTCACTGCAAGCCTATTAGAGCTGTCAATAGAACATACCTATAGACTTTTTATGTACTTTTTAAAACCTTATAGTGCAATTAGAATAGGCTTAAGAATTGTTCTGGCCTGGTTAACACTTTACACCTTTATACTTTGTATTCATACCATCAGACAAAGCTGCCTTTTAAAAAATAACTTACATTTGTTAGACAGGAAGCTTCAGATATCTATTTTGTGGATAATGTTTTCTGCAAAAGGGGGAAAAATCATTACCTAAAGCTACATTATATTTAGCATTCTCTGGAGCCCACTTGACCCAGATTCAGTGCAACTCAGTTAAGAAAAAAAAAAAAAGGTTGATACACAAGCAAAACAAAGTTAGAAACAAGAAACACAATGAATAACGCTGAATTAAAATGGTCGATCAATAAGGCAAAAAAACAGATGCTTCAGGTCATTTTAGTGTGGGCTTTGTATGACTGAGAGATGTAGGTTATCTGAGTCCATACTACAATGACAATAACAGAAGCTCTATTGTTGCTGGCTAATACACTGAAACTGATGTCATCTGTTAAACATTACTATGGGTAATCTTAAGTGGCAATTGAAAAGAGGACAGCCTCTAAAAGAATTCAATTTTTTTCCAGAAGATTTATAACCCAATAGCCTTTTCCTCTTGTTCAGTATATGGAGGATGAGATGGAAGATGGTTCGCGATGGTAAAGAAAACAATCAAGTTTAAAATTACTCGGACTAGTCCAAATAGGTAATAAATTAAAAAATGAAATGAACATACAAATGTATATGGATTGGGTGATTACCAAAGACTAATTTCTGTATTAAGATTTCTATTCCTCCATGTTTTCTATTTTAGAATAGCCTGCACTTAGAAGATTTGACTGCTGTCAGCCCAAGTGCCATGTCCACTCTTCCCCTTCAGCCTGGCTGGGGACAGGCAGGGACAGGGCCCTGCAGTGCTAGTAGGCGGTGCCCACCACCAAATCCTTGTCCTTGGGAAAGAACCTCCACCCTGCACTCATCCCCTACATGCACCAGAAGCTGAGCTGGACTCGCCTCTCTCCTGTTATCTGTGGCCTGCATAGGAAGCTACCTGCTCTCTGCAGAAAGCCTTGTGATGAGAGTACTGAGCTTTGTCACTGTCATGGGCACATGTGACAGAAGCAGCCTCCACATCAAAGTCAAGTTCTGAGTGGGTTCATCCACCACTGTGGAGTAGATGACATGGGTGACAGCTGGTAGTATGTATGTATTGTTTTGATAATTTAAAAAGCACATGAAACAGAATAAAGTCTAAAAGATAGAGACAAATCTTATATTCTCACTCTTCATCTTTATGTCTCTCTCACACACACAAGCATATCACACATATTCACACAGAGAATAAAGTAAAGTATACACTATATGTATGTATGCACTTATGAATGTGTAGTCTTTAAATACTGTGAAAAATAAATTTTGTATCAAATTATATCTTTCAAATAATTTCCTATAAAAATATATGGTATAAGTAACTAAATATTGCAGGACTACCTACACAGCTATATTCATAGCAGCACAATTTGTAATAGCTAGATCTTGAAGACAGCATATATGGGCATTAACATATGAATGGATAAAGAAAATGTATTCATTACATAATGGATTATTATTCTCATAAAGAACAATAAATTTGAGGCATTCATAAGAAGATGTATGAAATATGAGACCATAATGTTAAGTGACATAAGTCATATGCACAAGCTTAAATGTTGCATGATTTCTCTTATATAAGAAATGCTATATGCCCTCAGTCTGGCTGGGGACAGGCAGGGACAGGGTCCTTCAGTGCTGGTGAGCACCGAAAAAAGAAAGTAGGGGGAAATTCCCCAAATTATCTATTCTGTTGTCTCAAAAATATTTTAAGATAATTGCTAATTTGTTATAGCGATACATTACTGGTTTCTTTTGTTCACTGAAAAGAAAATTTTCTTTTGTTTGTTTCTTCTTTGTAAGAGGGAATCATTTTATTTATGACTTATATATCCATTTTGCCATCCTTTTAAGATCATGATACATAATACACTATATTAGCAACAGTTTTGTCTAGTTTTTGTGAAGTTTTGTTTTATTTTTTCGTAAAAGTAAGAAGATTGATTTTTCTATTTTCTTTATTAATATCTACAGTGGAACTTCAAGTTACTACTGGCCTGATATGAAAAACTTGGGTTATGACCAGAATTTTAGTTTTAGTATCCAAACAAAATCTTGAGTTATGACACAAATGCCAGCCGCTTGGGCTTCCAGATGGTCTCAGATACAGATGTAATTCTTAAAGCATTCGAGAAGGAGCATGACAATATCTTTCCCTCTATGGGTTGACTAAGAAGTCCTGAGGACACTGAGATCTGCCTCTCTATGGGAGAGAGACTTCCAAAGCTGTGCTGAAGAGTGTGAGCCTTCAATTAACAATGTGAGTTATAGGGCTGGCCAGATAGCTCAGCAGATTAAAGCACCTACCTAGGTAATCACAGGGACCAGGGTTCAATCCCTGGCATGCCATGCTGACCCCACCCATAGGGCACACTTATTCAGCAAATAAGACTGGATGTGGTGGCACATGCCTGTAATCCCAGCAGTTGGGAGGCTGAAAACAAGAAGATCACTATGAGCTCAATCTGTGTAGTGAGACCTGGTAGATACTGTACTAAATATATTAAAAAATAAAAAATATGAGTTAAAAACAGCCCTCAGGAGTAAATTGGATTCACAAGTCAAAGGCCACTGTACTTGTACTACATTATTATATTAGTGGACAAGGTTGGCATGGCATATGGTACCAGGATCAAAACCTAGTCCCTGAACTTGCCTAAGGCTCTTAGTCCACTGAGCTATCTTACCAGCCCACAAAGAGTCTTTTTAAAAAATTAAAACGGAGATTAAAACTAAAGTATATATACTGAAAATAAAATATTGAGCCTTGTTGTCAAGTATGGTTGCACACCAAAGCCTGTTCCAAAAGCTTGACGTGTGCCTAGTCCTTCAAGCCATACAATGGTCCTCTGCAGGTCAGCCTCTCACTGTCTCAACTCACAGAGGAGGAAATTGAAGAAGTGAGATGCAGGAACATTGCTCAGCAACACAAGGCTAGAACATGGTAAGGGAATGCTTGCACCCAGGAAAAATGCTTACAGACCCATGCACAGCTCCTATCCCCAAGCCATTTCTTCTCCAAAATTGACAGCACCAAACTTTATCATGGCCATAGTTCACATTAGATTTTTATCTCTTCTAACTATGTGAAGACTTTCTAAGCTTCCAGAATTTTAAAGTCCCATCTAGACACATCTCCAGACTGGAAAAACTATGAATTAAATTTATATAACATCCATTCTCATTTTCCTCTTGCCCCACATAGCCCATATGCCCCATGCAGCCCAAGGGCCACTCGTTGCCTCCCTAGCTGCACGAGTGAACATGAGTGGTTTGAAAGTAATCCTCCAGCACATCTGGCACAGTGATTGAGTGTCTAACACAAGTAAGAGCCAATTAGAACAGGGTATCACCCCAACCCCAAGAATGAGTACAGAAATAGACATATAATCTAATTTAAACCACTGAAATACTATGAAGAAAGCTTTACTTACTACTCTTGGGAAATAATTTTGCTCACTTTTAGTAAAGAAAAAAAATCAAAAAATAAAAGTTTTTACTTCATCTGAAAGCCCTGAAATGGAGCTACAAGACTTAACATCACTGTAGTCATTTTGCCTCTGAGGAAGCCAGTCTGAAGACAAAGCCACAGGCCCAGGAGGGTACCACTGAACAAACCTGAGAACCAGGAGAGTGCTGCCTAGTCAGTCTTCAAGTATTTCAGCATGGGAGCTTATAATACTTATTTGTTTGCTTGAATTAGTTTAAGTTTGTTTTCTGTTACTTGCAGTCCTAACATATCCCTAAAATCATCCTGCTTCTAATAATTTTGTGTGACTCTATCTTACAAGAAATGAATGGACAAAACACCCCTTTGTTACCAAGGTATCACTCCTAATTCACACCCAGATAGATACCAAGAAACTTTACCCAGTGGCAGAGCTATCTGTTGGTGTGTCTGCCACTTGTATAATGCCATTACTCTTTTCTGACCATTTCTCATCAAAGTTGATGGCAAGGTTTCCCACAGCTTGTTCCTCAGTGCCACACTGTAACACAGATTGGTGGGAAGAGGATCCTCCTCCCAGCCTGCAGATGATTTTTAAGGACTCCTTTTTTTTTTTAATAGAAAAGCTTTTGAATTTTTTATTGGACCTCTATAGAATGCATTGCATTCAAAGTAAAACAATTAATAGTAGGTAATAACTGGCCAAATTTGGTAAACTGTAGCACTTTTTAGGGTGTTCATAAAGAAAATTATGCAGCTAGAACACATTGGAAATCAGAAATGAAAGCACCCCAGAAAGAGGTCCAGTGATCACTTTGAGAAAGCATATTAAACATGAGTAAGTCCAGTGATTCTGTTCTTAAAGGGGTAATTATGACCCTGACAAGCTAATGAGAACTCAGAATAGAGGAGACACTCGACAAATTATTCATTAGGTCCTTAAAATTGTCAAAACCCCTATGTATTCAAGTCTGAGTCAGTAATTAAATGAGTCAAGGGACATAGAGAATACTCAAAGGATTATGAGACAATATAAACAATGAAGTTGATCAATTATTACTTATGAAGGGAGAACAGGACATGAAAGGTATGAAAAAGTCACTGATTTGTTGGAAAAACTAACTTTTTCCCCCTCTCTTTCACATTATAATTTTTTAATATTTCATTTCTACATGTAGAAATAGCCCACTCCAAGCCAAACGTGGTGGTGCACACCTGTAATCCCAGCACTTGGGAGGCTGAGGCAGGAGGATCAGTGCGAATTCAAGACCAGCCTGGGCTACAAAAGTGAGCTCAAGGCCAGCCTGAACTGCATAGTGAGACCCTGTCTCAAAAAGACAAAAAAGAAAAAAAAATAGCTCACTCTAATCTCTCCCTTTTTTTCTGTAGGAAACGTTCTCACTAAATCACTAAGTTAAACAAGATGGTCTCAAACTTATCATCCTCATGTCTCAGCCTCCTGGAAAGCCAAGATTACAAGCATGCACCTCATTAATTTTAATGTTTTAATATAGAAGTACTACATATAATTTTTCATTAATGGCATATGTAAATTGACATATTTATTTGAGATCTACAAAGACAAGAAAGTTATAGAATATTGCATAGCCTAAAAATTTCAATGTCCACTCTTCCAAAGAGGTTTACTAGAACAAAAGAGATGGACGGTATCCAAAAATCAAACCTCACACTCCATAAAATTTAAATACTGTCCCTAGAGTGCTGAGAAAGAAAACACCATGGGTTGTGTCTTCTGGGTCACTTGGCAATCTTTCAGCCTCCTCCAGAGCAATAAAACCATGCAAGAAATAGTGCAGCTGTGGAGGGGAGAAAGGAGGCAACCAGAGAGTTGTGAATCAGTCTGCCTTCGCCAGACTGCAAGAGGAGGAAGGAAAAAAGGCGGAGAATGGGTAACACCACGCTGTAAATCTGGATGTATCATTACTTTCTAAAAGTGCAAAGCGAAGTGAATGTTTGAAATGAGAAGGGACAAGAGGGAAATGAGGAGGGAGATGGAACTGGAAAGAAGGATGCCAAAGATGCACATATAAAAAGACAAATGTTAACCTAATATCTATTGTGGATAAGGATCAAGGAGTTAACAGAAAAAAAAAAAAAAAAAAAAAAAAAAAAAAAGGAGCGGGAAGCAAAGGCAGGAAGGATATTCCCAGCGGCGCCCCCCCCCCCATGATGGAAACCTTGGTGAGACTGATGGCGGGAAGGTGGAGGTGGATGACGAATGTGCCGCTTAGAGATAAATCATCTTTTCTAGATCTTCTGCAGGAACAAATTTTCCAGAGATTTAGATTTGGTAAACAGACCAAGCTGGATCACAGTGAGGAACTTATAAGGGATTTGAGATGTCAAACACACAGAAGCCATGGTTTGTCTGAAATGTTGAAAATAACATCATGCCTGGCCTTAGCATCAGACTCATTGGAAAGAACTGCAGTCCACAGAGGCTTCCCTAGATAGCCTAAACAATACAACAGGTTTTCTTTAGTTCTTAGTTACAGCAATAATAATTCATATTGAATTCTATGCCTTTGTTAATCTTTCCTCAGACCAGAAAGCTATGTATTGTGCCCACAGGTGTTTTGCATTATTTGTTAGTATACTTGCATTCAGTTTTTTTTTTTTTTTTTTTGTCTTTTTTGAGACAGGGTCTCACTGTGCAGCTCAGGCTGGCTTTGAGCTCACTTTTGTAGCCCAGGCTGGTCTCGAACTCACAACGATCCTCCTGCCTCAGCCTCCCAAGTGCTGGGATTACAGGCGTGAGCCACCACGCCCGGCTGTTGCATTCAGTTTTTAAAAATATTCTATGTGTATTTATTTATTAAAGTATAATAGAACTATCAGAAACAAAGAAAATACATTTCAACATGGTTCACATTTTCTGATTTTTAAAATTAAGACTATAAGCACAAATTATTGCTTACAGGGAGTTGTGTGCATGAGTTGCCATCAATTTTTAGATCAACACAAATCACAGCATTCAGTTTAAGAGAACAAGTGCTAGAGCAAAAGGAACTCACGTGGGCCCGGGATTCATAACTTAATCATCATATGACCTGATACTCAACATCTCTGACCCTCTTGTGTTTTAGGTAAAAGTTATGGAGCTGCCTCAAATGTCTTTGTGAGGATCAAATAAAATAATATAGATGTCATACATATAAAGAACTTAGCATAGTTACTAACATGACAAATATTTGGTTAATACTACTGCAAGTTCTAAAACACACTATTACCATTTTAATATTATTGCCAATATTTTTGTGAACAAGAGTAAGAATTTTGTTAAGACAGGTAACAATTTTTTTAATGTATTTACTATCGGGCCTACAGGGTCTCACTACACAGACTGGACTCCTAGTGAGCCTCCTGTTTCCAGCCTCTCAGGCATTGCAGTTACAGATGCAAACCACCACGCCCATTCTGAATTTTCATCTCAGTGTGATACAGGGGCAGGGCCGACCCAACAGGAGAGGGATCGAATCCTGGGCCCCTGGGTCTGCCTAAGTAGGCACTTTAATCTGCTGAGCTATCTGGCTCAGATAACATTATTTCTTACTTAGTTGTTCAATGTATTTCAGGCACATTGAGTCCACTGTGTGTACAACTCTCTGTCTGGAGCAGTGTTTGCCGCCACCTCTGTCTCTTCTTGGCTTGCATAACCCCCACACATGCATGCACACAAGCACATACACACACATGCACACACACACACACAGAAACACAACTTTAACATCATAAAAACATAAATCTATCTTCTTAGGCTTCATTTTAATGCAAATATGTAGCTAAAACATGTGTGCCATATACTGATTTCCTCATTTTTCATAGATGTGCTTTATGAATAAAAAAAATATACTGAAACAAGTAGATGTTAAGAAGTTTTGTGAAATATATCTAGTAGATAAATCATAAAACATCTAATAGGAAGCACCGCAGAACTACCCAACATGCACTGACTCTTTGCCAGGTGTCTCCTAGTTATAGTAACTAGACTATAAATGAGTAAACTTGACATATTTACATAAATCTTTGAAGTGGTCGGCAAGAAAGCAATTCGAATTATATGCCCCTGAGCAAATTTTTGCAAAAGTTACTCTTCTTTCCTGAGTCCAGCTATTTTAGAAGTTCCCCCAATAGAAGTTACTTTTATGAGGACAGTGATAGAAAATAATCATCTGAATTGCCGTTAAAAATTAAATCAATGAGCATTCGTGAGAGCCACCTATACATCAGCTGCACAGAGATACCAGAAAAAGAGGAAACACAGTCTGTGCCTATGCTAGCTGGACATGTAAATGATGGACTTTTTTTTTTTTTTTAGAATTTTTTTTTATTTTATTTATTTATGTTTTTCTTGTTTCATAACCTTTATTTGCTCATTCACTCATTTTTATGGCTGGCTCAGCCCGCGCCCTGACGGCAGGGCTGGCACAGCATGTGGTGCCGGGGATTGAACCGCGATCCCTGAAGCCGCCCAAGCTTTCCCAAGCAGGCGCTTTAGACCACTGAGCCATCCCGCTGGGCCCCAATGATGGACTTTTCAACACACACCTGCTTTCACCTACCAAACTCACTAACAAGGGACATTTGTTTCCTTTTGAAATTTTTTAATGTTTTTAAAGAGAGTACAAATTAGACTTAAAACAGAAAAAAATTACAAGTGATACAGAATTTTACTTAACAAAGGAATATAAATTTCACAGTATTTGTTGTAATACAGTGCTGTCTTCCAAACAGTTATTCATATGACATATATGCATGTAAAATTGGATGAAGAAAGAAATGTATAAGAAATTAAGAAGAGAAAAAGTACAAACAATTGAAAAAAGGAGGTGAAACAAATCAAAGCATTAAGTGCTTCTTTCCATAGAGCATCAGAAATGCACAGTCCAGCTGTCCAACCAATCCTGCTTACAAATAAATCTCTTTTCCCTTCTTCTTCTCCTATACCTCTCCTCAACTCATTAACTGATTCCTCTTGAATAAGGTCACTCCCTTTACTCAGTATCTATTGTACCCTTCAGATTCCATTTTTCTCTTTCAGATTCTCACACTAAGGAGACAATATGATGTTTACACATTTGGGTCTGATTTATTTTACGTAAGACTATGTTCTCTAGTTCCATCCATTTATTGACAAAAGACTCAAATTTATGGGGTTTTTTACAGCTGAATAATACTCCAGTGCATAAAAATGCATCTTCTTATCGATTCTTCAGATGATGTGCATCTGTGTTGTTTCCAGGATTTATCTATGATATATTGCACTGCCATAAACATAGGTGCACATGAATCGCTATGCTATGAGGTTTTCAGCTCTTCTGGAAAAATACCCGGGAGGGGAACTTGAATGCAATCACTAATCCTAGCTTTTGAAGGAATCTCCACACAATTTCCATAGTGGTAGTGTCAGTCTGCACTCCTACCAATAGTGCAGAAGGGTTCCTTTTTCCCCACAGCCCCTCCAACATTTATTATTATCTGACTTCTTGACGTTAGACATTCTTTCTGGGGTGAAATGGAATCTCAGTGTTGTTTTAATTTGCACTTCACAAATGACCAATGATATTACACATGTTTTCATATGTTTATTTTCCATTTTTACTTCTTCCACTGAGAAGTGTTTATTCATCTCAGATGCCCATTTTTTGACTGAGCCTTTGAATTGGGGAACCTGATGGTTTTTTAATTCTTTATATGTTCTACATAGAAGACCTTTGTCAGAGGGACAGCCAACTATAATTTTTTGCTAGTTTGTAGGTTTTCTTTTTACTCTGTTGGAGATTTACTTTGAACTGCAGAAACTTTTCAAAAAGGTGAAATTCTAGTTGCTGATTCTTTGAAGTATTTCCCGTGCAGTTTTGTTTTTGTTGATGAACTTTCTACCTACCCCTATGTCTTTAAAATTTTTGCCTACATTTTCCTCCAGAAGGTTTAGTGTCGCTATTTTAATATTTAAATCATTGATCCACTTTGACTGTAGCTTTTTGCATGGTAATAGGCATGGGTCTAGTTTTAACCTTTGGCGTGTAGAAAGCCAGTTTTCCCAGCACCATTTATTAAGAGGCTATCTTTAGTCCAATGAAGATGTTGGCCCTTTTATCAAAGATAAGGTACCTGAGTGTGTTTGTAGTTGTCTGTATCTTCTAATCTGTTCTATTGATCCTGTATGTCTATATGTCAGTACCATACTGATTTTATTACAGTAGCTTTATATAGTATAATTTCAAAGATTGTGATAACTCCTGTCTTTGCTTTGTTTCCCAAGACTGCTTTTGGTATTCTCAGTCTCTTCTGGGCCCAAATGAACCAGAGGAAAGTTTCCTCCAGCTCTTCGAGGTACACTTATGGTATTTTGTTTAGGGTTGCATTGCATCTGTACAACAATTTTAGCCATTTTAACATGGCCATTTTCACAATGTTGGTTCTTCCTATCCAGAAGCATGGAATATTTTCCCATTTTTTTCAAATCCTCTTCAATCTCTTTTCTCAGAGTATCACAATTTTCACTACATAAATATTTTATGTCCTTTGTAAGATTCATTCTTAAGTATTTCATTTTTTATTGTTATTGTGAAATGTGTGATTTCCCCTATTTTTCCCAGTGTATTTATTGTTTGTGTATAAAAATGCGCTGATTTTGGGGTGTTGACTTTGTATCCTGGTACGTTACTAACTTTAGTGACTAAATCTACAAGACTCTTGATGGAGTTTTGGGGGTCCTCTATGTAGAGCATCATGTCATCTGCAAATAATGATCATTTCACTTCTTCTTTTCCAATCCTTGTTCCTTCTATTTCTCTCTCTTATCTAATTGTTCTGGCTAATGTTTGCAGACTATATTGGATAGGAGCGGAAAAAGTGCATGTCCTTATCTTGCTCCTGATTTTAAAGTGAAGTCCTTCAGCTTTTGTCTATTTAATGTGATGTTGGCTGTTGGTTTCCCATAAATAGCTTTTATCAGGTTGAGATATAGTCCATTGATTCCAATCCTCTGCAGGATTTTTATCATGGATGAGTGTTGGACTTTGTCAAAATCTTTTTCTGCATATATTTGGTTCTGTTAATGGGGTGTATTACATTTATGGATTTGTATATGGTGAATGATCCCTACATTCCTAGAATAAGTCCCACTTCATCATGTTGTGTAATCTTCATGATAGTTTGCTACATTCTGTTTGCTAGTATTTTATTGAGGATTTTTGTGTCTATATTCATCACAAAGATTTCCCTGTAGCTCTCTTTTTAATTTGGATCTTTTTCTGATTTTGGAATCAGAAGTAATACTTGCCTCCCAGAATGAGTCTGGGAGAATTGCTTCCTTTTCAATTTCATTGAAAATTTTGAGAAAATTGACATTAAATCTTCTGTAAATCACTTGTAGAATTCTTCTGTGAATCCATCGGGACCTGGGCTTTTCTTTCTTTATAGGCTTTTTATTACATTTTCAACTTTGTTTCTTATTATTGGGTTATTCAGAGTTTGTATATCTTTTTGTCTTAGCTTTGACATTTCATATGTATCTAGGAAACTCCATTTCCTCTGCATTTTCCAACCTAAGAGAGTAAAAATTTTGATGATCTTCCCAATTTCTCTAGGATCTATAGGGAGTCCATCTTTTTCATTCTTTATTGCATTAATTTGGGTTTTTTTCTTTCCTTTTTCTGATTAGGTTGGCTAGAGAGTTATCAATTTTATTTATTCTTTCAAAGAACCAACACTTTGATTCATTTATTCTTGTATTGTTTTCTTCATCTCCAGTGTATTAATTTCTGCTCTAATCTTTATAATTTCCTGCCTTCTCTGAATTTGGGCTCGGTTTGCTCTTCTTTTTTAAGAGCTTGAGGTGCAGCATAAGAACATTTATTTGGGCTTTTTCTGTTTTCCCAATGTGCAAATTTACTGCTCTAAATTTTCCTCTTAAAACAGTTTTCATTGCATCCCACAGCTGTCAGTAAGTTGTGTCTGCATTTTCGTTCGATTATAAATATTTTTTAATTTAATTCCTTAATTTCATCTGTAACCCACTGGCTGTTTAGAGGGTTGTTATTTAATTTCCATGTATTTATGGTGTCTGTTTTTTTAGGGCTTTTTGTTGTTGTTTATTTGTTTGCATTTAGTACAGCATCTGCAAGATCTCATTATGTAGATCAGACTCACAGTGATCCTTTTGTTTTCAGCCCCCCAAGCACTAGAATTACAAGTATGCACCATCACACCCAGTCTCAACTGCTGTCTCCGTGCACCCCTGGGGCCGAGGCTGTCGCAGCGTGCTAGGAATGAAACCCCAGCCACTATGCTCTGCTTAAGCAGGTGCTTTAGTCCACTGAGCTATCTTGCCTGTCCTTATGTGTTTTTTTGTAGTTTCTTTTGTCAGTAATTTCCAATTTTATTATTTTGCAATCAGAGAGTATGTATAGGATAACTTCAAGTGCTTCATATTTACCTAAGAGTGCTCTTTGTGCTAGTATATGGCATATTTTGGAGAATGCCCTGGATGCAGCTAAGAAGAGTGTGTATTCTGTTGGTGCTGGGTGAAATGCTCAGTAAAGGTCTATCACATCAATTTCTTCACATTGGTCTAGTTCTGCTTTTTTTTTCTGACTTTTTGCCTAGTTGATCTTTCTCTTTGTGACTGTGGCATATCAAAGTCCCTCACAACTATTGTATTATTGCTGATTTGATTTTTCATGTTTGTTAAAATTTGTCTTATGGGGAGAGTGCTCCTACACTGAGTGCATATATATGTATAATTTTTATGTCTTCTCCTTGTAGATTTCCCCTAACAAGTATATAGTGACCTCGTTTATCTCTTTGGACGATTTTTTGGTTTGAAGTTGATGTTATCGGCAATGAGCATAGCTATCCTGCTTTTTTTTTTTATTTCCTGTGGCATGGAGGATTGTTTTCCATCCTTTGACTTTTAGTCTGTGAGTTTCCTTTTGAGTTAAATGTATTTCTTGCATTCAGCTTATTATTGGATTTTCTTTCTTAATCCACTTTGCTAGTCTCTTTCTTTTGATTAGTGAATTAAGGTAGTTTATACTGATGATTATAAGTGATGTATATTGGCTTATTTTTTTCATGTTATTTTCCTGTTATAGGTTCCACACTTTTCCCTCTTTTTAATTACTGGGTCTGTGGTTGTAGTTCCTTTCTATTGTTCTTGAAGCTGTGATCACTTCTGTCTCTTTCTAAAATGTCTATCAGCATTCTTTTTTGGGATTAGTTTGGTGGTCATGAATTTTTTCAATTGTTCTTTGTCATAGAGGGATCTTATTTCATCATTGAATGTGATAGATAGTTTTTCAGGGTACATCAGTCTGGGTTGGAAGTTATTTTCCTTCAGGACCGGAGACACTTTACTCCAAACTCTTCTTGATTTGATGTTTATGTTGAAAAATCTGATATAATTCTGATGGACTTCCCATTGTAGATGACCTGTTTCTTCTCTCTAGCAGCTTTTAATATTCTGTTCTTTAGCTGGATTTCTGAGATTTTGATTATTATGTGTCTAGGCATAGACTTATTGTGATTATGGCTGTGTGCGGTCCTACGTGCCTCACTTATCAGTATGTCAGGTTCTTTTCTCATGTTTGGAAAATTTTCCACTAGTACTTTTGCAAATAGTCTTAAGTGACACCTATTATTCTTATTATTATTTTTCTTTGCATCATCTTGTGGCTGCAGAATTGTTATTTCCTGGTTCCTTGGTAGTTTTAGAGATCTTTGTTTTCACATATAGTAGCTGCATCACTGTCTTAGATGTCTTAATGTCTAACTTCAGTTGTATTCTTGCTTCAGTTTTGCCAGCTTTCAATGGAATTCTTAATTTCCTGAATATCTTTTTGAATCCATTTCATGCATTCTAATTCTTTCCTGTATTGTTCATTCAGTGTTTCTATCATTTTTCTGTTCTCCTCTATTTTTCTTTCTATGACTTCTTTAGCTGTGCTGAGCAAGTCTTTCATTATTGTTGTCCTTTCTTTTTGGACATGAGAGGTTATTTTTTATCTTATTTCTTCTATAGCCTGATGGACTTGTTTCATTTCAGAGATTTCAGGTGTGTGATTTCCAAGTTCTTGTACGTCAGTGTCTCCTGGATTTGTTCTGAGTGCACTAGAGGATTCAGATTGCCTTTTGCTCCTGCATTTTGGGATTTTTGAAGTTCTCAGCAATCACCCAGATAGAGTCCTACAGGCCACTCAGAATCCACCAAAGTTTTTAAATGGCTCCAGGAAAGCTCTGCATCTGCCCACTGGGTCCACAGATCACAGCTCTCCTGCACCCAAAAGACCACTCAGAGTTCACCTAAGTTCTTAAAAGTTTGGACCAGCACTGGCAGGAGCTCAATGCCTGTGCGCTGGGGGATAAGGAAGAGCTTACCAGAGTCCCATAGACTACCTAGAGTCCATCAAATTTCTTAAATGGTGCCAGGAAAGCTGTGGGCCTGATCACCCACTGGGCCCACAGATTGCAGCTGTCCTGCATCCTGCAGGCCCATCAGAGACATTTATTTCTCTTTTTTTCCTAGTGTCAAGGATCAAACTCAGGGCCTTACTCATGCCAGGCAACTGCTTATGCTACTGAGCTATCTCCTCGGCCCTTAATCTGGAACATTTATTTCTAATTTATGTACCATATTTAGTTTTAAACCCGAAGGAGGACATGACTAAACATAAGCATGTTATGGAAGCAACTGTGTACTTGAAATTAACTAAGCATGAAGGGTTGTATCATGACTTTAGGATTCAGTCCTTTGAAAATCAACTAATTTCTCCAAGAGTACACACTCATAGTGTTGATCAAGAAGACAGGATGATTTGTACACAACTTATAAAATGTCACCTTGTCATACCTAATTATTTTTCCTTCTGGCTAAAGCTTCTGAATACCAGCTGAAGTTCTTCTCCTCTGTTCTCTGGGGGCAGTAAGAAGATGAGGTCCCTTATAAGCTGCATTTTTCTCAATGTTTTCCAGGAACATCTCAGACTTGCTAATGCAAGGCCAGAGCCTTCTAACAGGTGCTGCTCTTGTTTCTCCTTCCCTCTTTCCTCACCCAAAAGTAACTGCTATCCCTCCTCACCCCAAAAATGGCATGCAAGGTTTCTTTCTTCTCCTCATGTAAGTATCCAAAGCAGTGGGGTCTGCTCGAGAAGCAGACTGTACCTACAAGAGAAGGAAGGTTCATTCCATAAAACTGTATGGAACAAGAACTTAGAAACTTATGAAGCCAGAGACAGATGCAGCTTTTTCTGGTCCTCAAAGTTAAGTAAAACGGATGAAAGTTGATATGAAAATATAGGTCCTCCCAGAATATGATGTCAGTGGAGAAAAAAGTGGTCTCAAAAAAAAAAAATAAATAATAGATGCTGAACATTTCAGCAGAAATTGTGGCAACTTCCCTCGGAAAGTTCAGTCTTAATATTTAATTCTGTGTCCTCCTCCCCTCTCACCAAAGCAATGATTGGAGTGATGCATAAGTGTGTATATAAGAAAGCTTTTCTTTGGGTTCCCACCCTACGGGAATTATTCCCATATTTCATACCTGCAATGTGGGTCATCCTTAGTCAGAGACAAAGTCTCACTTAAATTCTTAGACTATGATTCTTTTCTCCTCAGTAATAAGATTTCCCATTTTATGCTTCCAGAAAGAAACCCACTCCAAAGCAGTCAAATGAAGAAAATTTAAAGAAACAAGAAATTTAGTAAATTTTGAATTGTGTTAAGGGAACAAAACAGAAAGAATGGGGAGGAAGACTGTTATGGTTTGTGTCTAGTTGTTCCCCCAGTGCCTCATGGGGCAGCTTCCAGAATTTGTGATTAATTCTTGAGCCAATGCTATAATTATGGGTGTGAGTGTGACACCCAGCCCGGGGCAGATAATCTGCATACAAATGTAAGGAGGGGAGAGAGACTTGGTAGCTAGGTGTGGCATCTGCTGCTCCTCCCTTTGCTTTTTGATATTTTCCACCACAATGAATGGCTGCCTTCTGCCATGTGCCATTTTGCCTTGGAGCCAGCTGAGTAAGGACTGAAATTTCCTCACACTGCGAGCTAAATAAACCTTTCCTTCCTTAACTTGGGGCATTGGGTATTTTGTCCCAGCAATGATACAAGACTAAATGCTATAGTAATGTGAAGACAGTGGACCGTGACAGCTGGAGAAGATGAAAAGGAAAAGCATGCCAGGAGCTCAGTGACTTCTGACACTATGAGACAGGGACCATATGGTGAGAGCTGTAACCATGGGAAATTTATTGGGAGGAAATGGAAGTAAAATGCTGATATTTCTTTCCTCCTATTCTCCCACTGACCTCCTGGTGGCTGGGTCCACCTGGGAGGTAGGAGCCAATGGCAAGGGAGCCCAAATGGTAGGATCCATAGGAATCAACCTCCTGGAGCATGGCATAGGACAAGAAAGAAATATGAACAGACCTTGAGTTGAAGCAAAATATAAAGAAAAGAAGGTATAGGTGGACTCAAGTATGACTTGCAAGCACATCCTCAAAGTGTTTCTCAATAATTAATACTTATACACAGAGGTATAAGTAGGAAGACCATACATTTCTCCAGGTAAAGACTGTTCAATGTACTTACTATATACAGAAAAATCTCATTTCACCTCCCCCCTCTTCTAAAGGCAAATGAGGGTACTCTAGATAACTTCTCAGAAAGACTGCAAATATATAGTCTAGAAGCCCAGATTCCTGGCCCTTGTTTTTCAAGAAATAGAAGCTGGTCACTGCCATACCACTGTTGGTTGAATATGAGAATGGATTTTGTCCCCTGGAGTTTTGTGGTATACAAAGACAAGCTCCTGGCCAGGGTGGTCATGCAAGCCCAGTAAAGATAGATGATGGTTGACAAAAATCATACTGTTTCTGTTGAGTTGATCAACACTGAGGAAGGCTGATGAATGTGAATGAAATGCAAATTTGCTGCCCACAAGATCAACTTCCCAGGGCTAAGACATCAGTAGAAAAAGGCTCTGTGTATGGAGCACAGAGCAAAGGGGAGGAGGTGGTAGAATTTGTAGAAGACAAAAGAAAGGTCCTCCAGAGGGACTCCAAACACCCACAAGCAACCCACGGACATGGCATCACTTGAATTCCTTCTATGGTGCAGGATATTTGAGCTGACAGAGAACCAGCAGTCTTTGCTGAGTTAGCAGAGCTTTTCTTTTGCATCCACTTTTCTCCTTCTTCCCCGTCTTGTGGAAACCTGAAGAAGGAGAGAAGGAGCAAGGAAGTAGAACAGTCTTTCACGAGATCCTTCTAGCGTGCTGTTGGTCATGAAATCACTGAACAGAGTCAACTTTGACCTGAAAGTAAGATTCCGAAAGGTTTTACTCTGGATCCTACTGGAGCCCTAAATATGCAAAAGTAATGCTGACAACAAACACTTGAAAATGACTAGCAGGAAGCGTCAACATTTCAGACAGACTCAGAACAGGAGGAATTGATTCCCAGCCATGGACTACACCTTCTCATTCCCAGGAAAATTAGTCACAAAAGCCCACTCCCAAGCAACTGAAGGGAAGAGACTTTTAAGTATGCACAGATGAGAGTGTGAATGAACAACATAAAAGGG
The DNA here is from genome assembly GCA_004027025.1 of Myocastor coypus. Taxonomy (NCBI): domain Eukaryota; kingdom Metazoa; phylum Chordata; class Mammalia; order Rodentia; family Myocastoridae; genus Myocastor; species Myocastor coypus. Next base: position 27,519 of record PVJA010014055.1, read on the forward strand.
TGTTATTGTCAAATGACCCCTAACCCTGGGACGCTCCAGCTCCTTTGCTCAGCGGCTCTCAGAACAGGTAGTCAGAATTATGCACCTCTTGCAGCTGATGAGGATTATTGTGAAGAACAGTTACTGGCCTTGAAGGAGGAAATAGGATGACAGGTGTCATGGGAGGAGCACTTGTTTCCCGCTGAACACTCTGCTTGTTTGAATTATTGGTTATGTGAGTACATTGTCTACTGTAAAGAATAAACACATGGACATTTTAGGTAACAAATGCCAAAAAGAAGGTATTGAATACATGACACAAGAAAGGGTTGTTACAACATAGGACAGGGGTATCAACAATAACAGAAACCTGTCATGGACTAAAATATGCTCACAAAAATAATAGATGATAAGCAAAAAGTTAAGTTACATAGAAGTTCCTGAAAATCAAACTTGGCATTTTCTCAGTAACAAAACTCAGCAATAGAGAAATACCTTCTCAGTTCTGAGTAATTTATTTTCTTACCTAAAATTCTAAAATTGGGCAAATCAATGAACATTTCTGAGAGTAAAATAACATAAAGTGTCCGAACAAATTTAACTTCATTTTCAGGTAACCACTACTAGGTATGGCCCAACAAAATGAGGGTAAAAATCAAGAAAAAGATGGAAGGTCTGAAAAATAGAAGACCCAACCTAAGAGACAAGCAAAGGACTGTTTTGGATATTAATGAAGGAAAAAGTGGGCCTAACTAATCAAAAGGGAGGCAAGGGGCTAGAAGGTGCAATAAAGGAAAGAAGGGAGGGAGGGAGGGAGGAAAAAGGAAAGGAAAAGAATGGAGGAGAAAGGAGAGGAGAGCAGAGAAGGGGAGGGGAGGGAAGAGGAGGAGGAGTGGAAAAAGAAGAGGAGGAAGAGGAGGAAAAGGAAGAAGAAAAGAAAAACAGGAATAAAGGGAGATGGAGAAGGAAAAGGGAGAGAGAAAAAGAAAAGAAGCATGTATTTTTGTGAGTTGAAATAACTGCAATTCTGAAGAAGTTGGAGGATTAAGTGTGTCGGGGGAGGTGCAATTATTAACCCTAAGAAATAAGGTAAGCAACATGGCTCAGCTGCAAAGATCATTCACACTTCTACACTCTGGCTACTGCTTACACCAAAAGCACTGAGTGTCTCAGGCCTGGCCAAGCAGGGAAGGGAGCAGGGTAAGTTCCAGATAAGGGACTAAAATCTTCACCTTTCACAATAGTTATCATAAAATTGACCAAAAAATACAAGTTTAAGGATGTTATTTTTAAAAGTAGATGTAAATAATGACAAAAAATATGCACAAGAATTAGAAGTAAGTAAATCTATTGGGTGAAAACTTGGGAAACGTTGGGTGGAGCCTGGTTAGAATTTTTGGCATTAGTTTTATGGTATTAATTCAAATTTTAAACTGTAGATGCATATCATATAAAATTTATTTGTGTGTAAGTTTTTTATGTATTTAGTACAGGTCTCACTGCACAGATCAGACTTATAGTGATCCTCCTGTCATCACCCTCCCAAGCTGAGATTAGAGGAGCATGCCGCCATCCCCGGTCTTAACCACCATCTCAGCATCCCCTGGAGGTGAGGCAGGTGTGGCACCCCAGGGATGGAACCCTGGCCCCTGCACTCTGCCTAAGCAGGGGCTTTAGTCCACTGAACTATCTGGCCAGTCCTGTGTGTAATTTTAATAGCGATTAAATTTTAAATTAAAAATTAAAGACTCAGAGAAGAGAGCCGGTGAGATGGCTCAGTGGTCTAAAGCATCTCCTTAAGCAAGCTTAGGCAACCACAAGGACCGAGGTTAAATCCCCAGCACCACATGCTGCGCCAGCATCTCCCCCAGAGAAGGCTAAGCCAGCCATAACATAAAAAATAAAATAATTTAAAAAAAAACTTTTAAAAAAAGATTCAGAGAAGAGACCAGCTGAACGAGTGGAGCAATTATCATTCTACATAAGAGCCCAGCACTCACAAGGGAAAGAGAAGACTCAGAGTGACTACAAAAAGACAGTTAAAGCACAGGTATGTGTCTCACACCTCTGCCTACTACTTTGTGTCTCAAGTCCAGCATATTTTGGAATATGTGCAATCTTAACCAGCATCATTTTCACATATGAAGGACAGGCTGTGGTCTTTCCTCATATAAGAAAAGGGTAAGACACTCAATAGCATCATCTGTTCAGAGAATTTAGTGGTAAAAGCTTTCTCTGGTACTCCTCACATGGCAGCTGTGCCAAGGAACTCAAGGCTGAGAAGGAACTGGTCACAAGGACAGGCAGGGGACAGCCACTTCTGTGACATTCAACAAATGTGACAGAAAGACAACATGAATGCTCCTGCTCTTCCAGTACTTACCAGAAACCCACAAGAATGTATTCTCAAATTTGTATGTTCTTTCCTGATCTCAAACAACTTTTTCAGACACAGGGTAAGAAAGAGCTTGTTTGAAGGCTTTCAAAACAAAGCCAATCTCTATTCCTGTTGTGTAGAGAATTTGAATGACCAGCAACCTTTCTAGGGTTCTTTAAAGCCCTGACACCACGTTACATTATTTCCTGATACAAATACTTACAAAAATTAACAGGGAAAGTTTCAGACACATTTACTTTCAAATTACCTTTTTTTTGCCATTTGTTTTGTTCTTTATTCTGCTATACGATTCCATGAATTTATTGGATATGCTTAAAAGTCTTAAAAATATATAATGTACCAGTACATTAGCACTAAATGAATATAGATATAATCACCATGATTTCCTGTATATTTGCAGAGAAATTGAAACAATTAATATAAGGAGCATGATTTTAAAAGCCGACCTTCCTAAGGTATAAGGCCTTTGGAGAAGAATCACTGTTTTCCACTTGTGACCTTGAGCTAGAAGCAAAAACAAAAGGAGGAAAGCAAGCAAGCAAGCAAGCAAGCAAGCAAGCAAGCAAGCAAGCAAGCAAGCAAGCAAGAAAGAAAGAAAGAGTCATGGAGCTCCATATCTTTAGATTTAGTGCACAGAGAACTAATCCATCTGCTTGTGCTTCTTTCTTTTTGTCCCTAGATAACCTTTAGTTTAAAATTACTATTTAACATAAATGCAAGCACCACAAACATGGGATTTGAAATGAAAATTACCAAATGTGAGTAAACCGACATTTTGCTAATTTCTTAACCTCAACTGATTTTTATAATTAAAGATAATCTACCTGAATAGGTCAGCACATAATAGAGCCAGAATAATTGTTTTTATTACTATTATTTCCACATTATTTCACTTTAATATTCTTATTAAAGTAAAAAACAGCCTTATGTGTGCTGTTTTGGTTTTTGGTTTTGTCTTTTTGAAACAGGGTCTCACTATGCAGTTCAGACTGGCCTTGAGCTCACTTTTGTACCCGAGGCTGGTCTCAAACTCATACTGATCCTCCTGCCTCAGTCTCTCAAGTGCTGGGATTACAGGGGTGAGCCACCATGCCCAGCTACATGTGCTGTTTTTGTTTGTTTGTTTGTTTGTTTGGTTGGTTGGTTGGTTGGTTGGTTGGTTTTTTTTGAGACAGGGTCTTGCTATGCAGTTCAGGCTGGCCTTGAGCTCACTTTTGTAGCCCAGGCTGGTCTCGAACTCATGCTGATCCTCCTGCCTCAGCCTCCCAAGTGCTGGTATTACAGGCATGCGCCACCACACCCAGCCTTTCTTAGTTTTAATATTCAACTCTTGTGCCAACTTTTCTATTTGCTTGGTCCAGTTCTGCCAAGTTGTTTTTCACTGTTTCTCCTTCATCTCTTGTAGTGCTTCATAGAGTTCAGGTCACATCTCAGGAAACTTTGTTCTTTCCTGTTGAAGAACATGGACTGGAATCAGAAGAATTGGAGAAATTTCAAAGTTAAATAACACTGATGAAGAAGAGAATGCTAAGGATTTTTATGCCTACAATGATGCCAAGAAATTACTGCACAAGAATACCACCCTTAACCTGTAGGGACAGGGGTCTATAGAGAAATAAAATAGAGACTTCGGTAGGTCTTTAGCTAATCTTAACTTGAAAGAGCCAAACACAAAGTTTACTAGGGAGATTCCCCCTGGGACACAAGTCAAAGATAGGGGTAGAAAAAAAAAAAAAAAAAAAAAAGAAGAAGAAGAAGAAGAAGAAGAAGAAGAAGAAGAAGAAGAAGAAGAAGAAGAAGAAGAAGAAGAAGAAGAAGAAGAAGAAGAAGAAGAAATAAATGAAGACATCAAATGGTCTTGGGGCTTATAGAGAGACCAGAAAAAGAGCTGATAGGCAGAACATAGAGAGAAAGCCAGCTGCACAAATGATAAGCTTGCCCTTCCAATGAAATATAGAGGAACAAAGGAAATGGGGGGGGTTACTAAACTTTAAGCAGTGTGTGCTCACACCTGTGCACTGACATTTACATCTACATACATGAGCATCCACTCTAGTGTTACTATATCAGTCACTATGGGGTCATTATAGAGTACAGAGGATATCCACACACACACCCCTAAGCCAACCAAGAACAAGGCACCTCCTTGCCAGCTAGTGTGCAGCCACCCACTCCAAAGATAAGGCCCTACAAGGCACGACAAGGACAAGTAATCCAGTGGTTCTCAACCTTTCTAATGCCGTAACCCCACAATACAGTTCCTCATGTTGTGGTGACCCCAAACCAAAAAATAATTTTGGTGGCTACTTCAAAACTGTAATTTTGCTACAGTTATGATTCGGAATGGCTTTAGGCGACCCCTGTGTCTTGGTCATTAGGCCTCCGTCGGGGGGTCGCGACCCACAGGTTGAGAACCACTGATGTAAAGGGACGGAAAGCAGGGCACATAGACCACTGGAAGAAATAAGGTGATGATGCGCAGGCGCTGGGAAGCAGAGCCAGTCTGGGCAAATTCCGGGTGGGGGGAGGGTCACTGAGAACAAAGGGCCCAGGTGTCCTTCAGCTTTGCAGAGCCTCCGACAGTGTTTCCTAGCTCCCAGGGTAGCTAGGTACCCATCTTCTCCTTTCTCCCCCATTTTCCTCTCTACAAATAAAATCTCTTCTGTTCATTAAACTTTGTCCTTCTAATTTATTATTGGGGCTAAGTTACAACCCAGTGGACTGCTCAGACGAAGAGCACCGACACTCATTCCGCAGACACAACACCCCTGAACACATTTACCATAAGTTACACCCAGGCACCTACTAATCTTGTGACCAGAAGCACGACATTACTTTTGCCCCACATGTTGTGAGCAGGAAGTGGTGCTGGTCTTCCAAGCCAAGCATTTGGTTACAAACCAAAATCACTCAGATTTCTTTTGTATAGGCATGATGACCCTCAGTATTCAAAATGTCACTGCCATTCAAAGCCTGAGTCCCTGTGAGACTGAAAGGCACAGGGCCCTCTAGCAAACCACACTCACATGTGTGTTAGGAAGAAGTCAGACTTCTCTCCAATATATAAGGTTATCTCTTCCTAGCCTAACTAACTTAATCAATGAGCCTAGTCTAACCCAAGGAAGATAACTCAGTGTCCAGCCAGCGATTCATTTGATTCTTCTCTTTCCACCCACATTCCTGCCTTCCTCCTTGTAGTTCCCCTATTTTTATTTGATCTAAAATAAATAATTGTGGCCAACAAGATAGCTCAACAGTCTGAGGCACCTGCTCAGGCAAGCTTAGGCAGGTACAGGGGACCATGGTTGGATCACTGGCCTCGCATGCCATGCCAACCCCACCCTCAGGGTGAGCTGAGCCAGCCTAAATAAATAAATATTAATTTAAAATAATTATTTAGCTGTGACCACTCAGCTGGAAGGTGACACGGCTATGCACACACTCCAGAGATACCCAGAAAAGGAAAGACACCTCACTGTCCTGAGCAGAGAGTTCAGATGAGACCTTCACCCTCACAGAGACGAGAAACTAAAGTAATCAAAGGACAACCTGTGGTTCCTTGAGGATAGCTGCATTATTTTTCCCTAGCGAATTCACTGTAGTATCTTGACAAGCCTTTTCGCTACTTGATCTGATTTGAATAAATTTATCTTCCTGGCACCAAAAAAGGATACTAGTTAAAATAGCATAATAAAATCTGAAAGGTACAAGAGGTACTATGAAAAGGGAATGAATCTGTTCAAAATGAAGGAATTGCTGAGATGAGGGAAAGGACAGGAGAGGGAGAAAGGTGACAAAAGGTATATATCTATATGTATGCGTAGGGCCCGGCAGGATGTCTCAGTGGTCTAAAGGGCCTGCAGGCAGCTGCAGGGACCACGGTTCGATCCCTGGTGCCACATGCTGTGCCAGCCCTGCCCTCAGGGCAGGCTGAGCCAGCCATAAAAATAAATAAACAAACAAAAAGTTCTGAAACAAGAAAAAAAATAAAATAAAATAATTCTTTAAAAAAAATTTAAAAGACAAAAAAATAAAATAAAATATATGTATGTGTACACGATGGCTTGAATAGCCATACTATAAATTTCTGCTGGTCTGGAAAGGAGCAATTAATGCTTATTTTTTTTCCCTTCCTCAAATTCTTGTAACTTTTCCCCCCAATTTTGCATGCATAACCCTGATCATCTAAATGACTAAGTTGAAAACACTACGCAATACAACAAGTACTATCAAATCCACATTATTTTGTTTAGTGAAATTCTGCATCTCATTTTTTTTTTTTTTTTGGTATTATCACTATTTTGTATTCTCTTTTAAAAACCCAATTGTGTCCTGGCCTACAGGCAGACCCCGGTGCCCAGAGCCTCCCAGGTAGACGCTGCTGAGTGGGAGAACAGGAGAAAGATGAAAAGATCATGCCATGCTGCACAGCCTAGCAGTCAGGCCAAGTAGTCGGTTGCCAGCGACGAACATAGCGATCCCTCAAATGAGCTCCAGTGAAGATGGAGTATCATGGTGTGTGTTTGATGCCTCTTTGATGAAATGGGAAACTAGCCATCCTCTGAATGGAACATTGCTTATGTCTCATGTCATAAAATATCTACATGAAATATGTCACCAGTGAAAAATGTTTACATGCAGAGAACTCAGCCGAAGGAGAATGTACATTGGGCCCCACAGCTCCTCAGGCATGTGTAAGTGCTTGGGGCAACAGGGGCACCTGTGTGTGCACCGATTGCTTAACCAGGCCTTTGTCTCCCTTGTCAAAGTCCTCTGTCAGAAATCCCTCTTTCTGACACAATAACAAGAGAACCAGTTTTGCAAATGAATGTTCTTTAGCGCCAGAGAGCAAGCCAGGACTCGCATCTGTGTGTGTGTCACCATCTCAGCTCAGGAGACAGGGGGTAATTCCTGCAGGGCTTCTATCTGCCGAGAGTTCACCCCTGCAACTTGCGCTGATTTGTTTAACTAGCAGTGAGATGAGATTTACATGCCTTTCTCCCAAGGTGGTCTTCTCTCAAAACCACAGTGAAACGATCATCTGCAAGCTGAGCTCATGGTAAATACAACCAGGTTTCTTCTTTTCTAAACTGGAAAGCCTAATCCTCCAGCCCTGATTGCTTTCCTAATTACAGACTCCAGTTGTTGCCACAGGACCCAGTGGTAGCAAGAGCCCTGTCACTGGTTGCTGTATTATAGTCCTTAACATGAACGTCCTCGTGTAAACCCAACAAAACACCTTTCCTCAAAGCTGCACTGCTGCAAGTATTGAAAACTTCACTTAGCTTCAGTCCCCTTTACATTTGGTCTCCTTGTGCCCTCCTGCCTTTTCATCTTTCTTATATTATGCTGCCAGAAAACCAAACTCACTTGTTCCAATAAGGAAAAAAGAAAACTATCCCGAAAGACTATCATCATCATCTATGAGTAGGATGTTAAAGAATAACTCAGCAGCCCAGATTCTAATGCCATAATGGCTTTGGTTTTCTCATTTATTTCTCAAAAAATAGGCAAGCAGCATAGTCAGGCAGAATTGTACCAAGAAGAAGGAAGCTTCACAGTAAAATGAGAGATACTGCAACTGTTCCCAAGAGAAAAGCAACAGGACGTCCCAGAGGGTCTGGGCTTACGAAAACTCTGGTTTCCATCTTGCGCTTAGCCTTAAGAGAGCCCAGAGTTTCCCCTGTGACATGCTGTATCCTGGACACCACGCCAGGTCAGATGAGGAGGATAAGGGGGACCCCTTACCTGAAGCTTGGATATAGAACATAGTGCACTGTAACTTAGTAGCACCTTTGGCTCCGTTTGGCCAAAGTGTTTTGCTAGTATAAGGTTTTATAAAATCCTTTCTAGAAAACAAAAAAGCAAGTGAGGTAGAATAAAGGACTTAAGCCTCACTCAGCCATCTAGGAAATCAAAAAATGAGGGCGGAGCCCCGAAGTGCTTTCTGTGAACTAGGCCTCTGATACCTTTAGATTCCTACTGACCCCAGCTCTGATCCCCGTCCATGTTAAGGAACAAGGTGAGACGGCTGCCCTGGAGAACCCTGCAAAGGTGCCGAGAAGAATCCCATGACCAAGGGTCACTAGGAGGTCACCATCCTCCACCCAGCCCTAGGGATTAAGGAAGCAGGGAGGGAAAAATCACCCAGTGGCCAGCAGCCAGCAGAAGGCAGGTCTCTTGCTTCACAGAGGAGCAGTATGATGCTAACTCAGCTGGTCCAGGAAGAAAGGGGGCGCAAGGCTGCGGGCCAGGAGGGCGGCTCCGTTTCTGTAATTACCCTCTCTGCCAAGAATCATCTGCCTAGGCACTCTGGCCTACAAAAAGTGAGTATAAATAAAACAGTCACATTTTCATTTTCATTCTGTCTCTGCTAGTTTTGCACAACTGAGGTGCTGCTGACTATAAATGCATGTGACAAGCAAAAGACAGCTTTCACTTTTAAAGTGTAAAAACTATTAAATGACTAGCAGTCATAATGAGATATCTCTTCATGCTGGTGGGCTTCTTGCTTTCATCTTTTAAAAAATACCAAACCATATGGAGTGTGATGCCCTAAAACTGGGCACACTCTCATTGTATCCTATCTTCTTGCTTTGGAGATGGTAATTCCTTCCGTGAGCAGCTTTCTAGGAAAGCCCCTTTCTTTATGGTAATCAAAAATTGCTTAACATGACTTACAACAATGAAGACTAAATGTTACCCAATCAGATCAAGTCCCATGATCTGATTCGCTCGATTCACTTTTTTTCATTGTCTTTATTGCCTAAATCTTTGCCCATCGTCATATATATATATATATATATATATATATATATATATGTATATGTATATGTATATATATGTATATATACGTATATATATATGAAGGGAAACATATAACAACACATATATTATAGTTTTTCAAAACTAGAATAATGGATTAACAGTGATGATATATTATCTATTTTTGTCATCGAATCTGTTGCTCAGGTTAACAGATGTAATTATGCAAGATGGGTCATATGGTTGAATATGCTTTCATGAAGTCTTAAATTTTTGATCTTGTCTCTCACTTTCTTTAATTACTTTTTATAAAAAATAGTTTAAAGAGAGTATAGCAATAATTGATATTAGAAATGGTGCACATTTAGAAGACCAGGATGATATCATTCTTTGCTTCCAAATACCACCCAACATTCTTTTGAGCTGTGTCACTCTTCATACAATTTCTCCTTTACAGATAAGGAAACTGAGTCACCAAAACAGATTAGATCTGTGACGTCCCTCACAGTAAGAGTCCACTGTTGACAATGCTGAGAGGCCATAGGACAAGTCTATTACAAAGCTGGATTAAACTTTCATGTTCTCCTAGAGTGATGCTTGATCAAGGAACCGCCTTGTCACTCCCACATGGTCACAGGGGTGGGTGCATGTTTTTATAATGTCACAGACTTTAAAGAAACCCTATCTTTGTTTCGTTGGCCCTTTATCTTGGGCCCTCCTACTTCAGGTCAGCCATCTGCCTGTTTTCATGTTTTGAGTATTCTCAAGAGCAAGATTGCAAAGAATACAAAAATAAATCAGACCATAACGAGTAACGATTATCAGTCTGAATGCCACTCAGAGACAAAAGAAGCTGCCACAAGGAACGAGGGAAATTAACATTCTTTCCTACCCACCTGGAGAGGACTTAGGTCCAGCTGAACTTGATAGCAAGTTGTATGAGCATGGGATCAACAGGAGAGTGGCTCCTCTAAAGTATTCTGAACCTACTCAAGTTTTCAAAGACTCGCCTAGTATTTATCATTCTCCCCACAAACTCCTTGTTTTCTAAGTTATTAAGCTGCCTTGATTCTTTCTGAAATAAGATAAGGAACAAATTAATGGTGGGATGAATAGAAGAAAATGTATAAACTTTATCCTCAGAGAGACCCAGCACAACCAGAGCTCTGACATGTATTAGTAAGGGACATCCAGCAAGTTACTTAGCCTCCCAACCCTCTTCACCTTTCTGGGCAGTCTTACCTGTTTAAAAAGGAACAATAATGCTCACTCTTATAATGATTAAAAGAAAATGTACATGAAATACTCGACACAGAGTAAACATTCAGTAATTAGAATTTTAAAGCAGTGTGAATTAGCATAAGCTCATTCTTCTGTATCCATGTGGTTAGAGAGAGAGAGAGTTCAATCAACCTTGTTATCTTTATCACATGCAAATGGGGTATCCTACTGAGGCATTTTGGAAATAGTTTTTGGTGCCCAATTGCTCCTTCCAGAGTATAAGAGGCATTGAGGTTCAAGCAATAGACTAAATGCAGTGTTAATACTTTTTTACCTATCTGTGCAATCTAAAATTCATTCCACCAATGGCTTTTGGAAAAAAACAGGTTCAAAATTGCCTTCATCTAATTCTCAAAGCCTCATAAATGATTGCATCTTTGATACATTGAAAATTATCCTATTAGATTATATATTGTTAGGTTCAATAAATTGGCCTCATGTGACCTTATACATGCTATTTACAATTTTTGAGCATGAATTATGGCATCACTAGAAAAGTTTCAAGTAGGTTTCTAGATGAACTTTTTCTTCTTCCCTCACATCACGCCTTTTGTGCAGGAGAGGACAGAGGTCCTCAGCCTACTACTAAGGTAGGAGAGGAAAACAAACCAGAAAAGTGTTGTTTTTTTTTAAATCACACAAGTAACCCAGGTCATACATTCAACTTCTAAAACTCTATGATGGAAGACAAGGATTCTATCATTTGTGTCACTTCAGGTCCTTCTCATCCTTATCTCAGCAATTTCCCCTTTGTAAGCACACAACGAATGTCAGAGAGGAAATGAATGAAGCTGTACCTTTTAACAAAAAAGAAATCGAACCACTGTCATCTAATAGTCAAGGCACTGTCTCCGATTTGCTCATTTACACTGGAATTCTGATGCATGAGTACACAACAACCATAACATATGCCTGGAAATATCGCCAGGGTGATCCCATGAGACTAGAGAACTTCATGGAAAGTAACAGCAACAGTGATTGATCACCAACTGGGAAAAAAATGGTGAAATTTATATAAAAAAGGAAAACAAATGACATTTTCTGAGTTTCCATTTCAAATAAAAAGGTAGTAGAACAATCAGCAAAACACCAAGAAAATTAATTCAACATGCATAGAAGATAGAATTCCAATCAAACAACGGGTTTTAGAAAGCTGTGTAGTCATATGGTAGGAAATCCACAGCAAAAGTCCACAGACTTATGTTTTAGTTTTGCACTTACTTTGGGTGAAGCCACAAGCTTTTCGAGCCATGTGATGGATGTTTCTGCTGGGTATTTTTAGTTTGATCTAATTGCTCTCGACAGTTCTTCATACCACGCCATGCATTATGCACATTAAAGATGGGCCAAGAGTAGGAAAAGCTGTTCCAGTGGGAATGGAAAGCAGAAGAAAAATATATATTAGGTTGTTTTCTTTTAAAACTGAAATAAGCTCTCCAAGTCATGCCAAACTTTTATCATTTTATGTATGGGAAAAGGGAAGTGAAGTTAGCAAAACTTACATTACAGTTCAGGATCAAAAAGCTTAGCCGTCATTATTATCTTTCAAATAATTCAATAGATTACCACACCTACAGGGAACCTTATCTTTTAAACTATGTTAAATAAGTAGACAAATTTTGCACAGGGATTAATTTAGTGCTTAATTGAAAATTTCATTTAAGAAAGCTGCATTTCATTTTGAATTTGAAGCAGTAGTAGTAAGCTTGTGCTTCCAGGCTCTGTCGCCTTTCCTGGTTCCTTGAGCCTCACCACTAATAATACAGAGGTGGCTTGGCTCAGTAAGCTTCCCTATCCTCGCAGAGAAATCCCATTATTCCAGTCCAGAACTCCTGTGTACATATTTCTGAGTGTCTTCAGGATCATTCCCTGTGAGGAACCTGAGTATCCCAAGAGCCTTTACTGGGCCCTAAGAAACATTACTGTCCTGCTAGCTGACTCAGAAGACAGAGACCAGCAATTCAGGGACAATCTGACAAGCCACATGCTGTTCTGAAGTCCATTTGTTAACTTGTCTCACACTCTCTTTTGAATTAGCATTTGGCCCATACAAATCTTCACTCTGACCCTAAAACATCCCTCTTTTTAAAGAGCTAGGACAACAAGACAGAAAATATGTGAAAGAGATTACCCGATTTAACCTAAAAAAAATATTTGAAACAATCAATAATACCTTTAACCGAAGTATTAAAAGTGATAAAGAAGAAAACCTTTGGGAGAAGTAATAAAGAACAAGAAATATTAAATATAGATAATGAAGTAATAGAGGTATTAAATGAAATATTAGAAATATAATATTAAAGGTAAATAAAAAAGAAGATAGCAACAAAAATCATGAGCATTTTGTTCAAATAGATTTATTAAATGATAGGACAGAAATTGGTAGGTGCTAAAAGCAAAGGCTGAGCTTAGAGCAGGGATCAGCAATTTATGGTCAGCTGTTTGCTTTATGAATAAAGCTTTATTAAAACACAGCTAGTTCTGCTCATTTACATACTCTCTGTGGCTGTTGTTGCACTATAACAGCAGAGCTAAATAGTTGGTCTGAAGACCAGCTGGCATATGAAAGTTTAAATATTTACTCTCTGACCCTTTATAAACAAACTATTTGGCAACCTCTTTCTTAGAGTTTAGGAAACAGTAAAAAAAAAAGTCTCTCTTATAAACTTTATGTGAATCCATGTTCGCATTTCACATTCTTTCATGGTTTAGACTATATTTAGAGATCTCCATTTCACCATTTGGTCAAAGTGACACATTTAGAAATGTCTATCCTTTCTACACATTGCTTAAACAATTTACATGTAGAAAGCTAATGATATAAAACATATTTTGTCTGCTCTACCAATAATTTAAGGCTTAATATTCCTTCATACATCTTCATTATAAGATTTTCTAAGCAAATATTTGAATATTTTACAAACACTGGAGGAGAAGTAAGAATCCCTTTAGCCATGTTTTAGGGAAACAACCTGAAAAAGAAAGAAAGAAGGAAAGAAAGAAAGAAAGGAAGAAAGGAAGAAAGGAAGGAAGGAAGAATAAGTATTATTAGAGCTGTGGTCAAAAAATTTTAATAAACACCTAATTTTTGGCTAATTATGAGACACATTTTTCTTGCTTCTGCTGGCAAAGTGGTGCAATAGGACCTCCTGCTCATGGATTTCATGATCCTTGCTGATGTCGGGAACCCCAGCTGATGAAGGCAGGAAGCTTCAACTCCAGTCTAGAGTGAAAATCTATGCCAGCATTGTAGGTTGTTGCTGCTCTCTTCATCGGCACATTTGGGGGGGGGGGGTTGTTGTTGTTGTTGTTGTTTGGCGGGACCAGGGGTTGAACTCAGGACCTTGCACTTGCCAGGCAAGTGCTTATTCTACTGAGCTATCTCCCTGGCCCCCATATATTTCAGTTTGGAGTAGATATTTAAAGCTTTGTATGCCAGCTGGTCTTGTAGCACATTTCTTGTAGCTTTACTTTTGCAACTTCTAAACCTTCTGGAATCCTTAGGAATAAAATAAATAAACAGTCAACAATACCTATCAAACAATGAAGACATCTCTTAGCCTGAAAAACAGAGAGCTGGCTTCTATGATCACACTAGGAAATCATGGCTCTTCATCTTATTAATAACCATTATTCCATTTATAATCCCAGCCCCTCAAATGAAAGAGATCCTAGGACAGCTGAGAAAGAAGCCCATGGTAGCATCGTGACTTCCTACTGGGATGCTCCTCCCTGCCCTTTTCTAGGGGAATAGGGGCCATTTACACATCCTCTTCCATCGCAGTGCTTCCCTGGGCATCCTACTGCTACAGTGGGCTGTAGGAGACTGTGTACATCACGTGCTTTGAGGAAGCACGTTGTGAGTTGTAGTACCTCTAGAGTGTGACTGCATTTGGACGCAGCAGCCCTCTGCACATAGAAATGGTGCACAGTCGCCCATAGGCCAAAGGAGGACAGCAGGCATTGCAGCCCACGTGACCCCCAGTGACTCGCTACCAAGTGTTTGCTTATCCACACAAGAGGTTCTTGAGAGGCTCCCAGGGACCCACAAGGTAAATAATTTTCATAATTATACTAAGGTGCAACTTTCCTTCCCTGCTGGGTTAACATTTGCACTGATGATGGGCGGAACTGCTGAGCGCTGACAGGAACTTAACAGTGCCCTAAACTGCAACCACTACCACATTCTACAACTCCCTGCACTCATGCACTCAGGCTGGGGCTGCAGAGACTTACGTTAGGAACGTGTTTTCTAGACAATGAACAAAATAAGTTTGTCACTTCAAGAAAAACAACTGACAGCGTATGGTGCTGTATTAATGAGCATTCTCCAGGGGAAGAGAATTAGCAGAATTCCCAGAGTGGCCCACAGGATCCAAGGCTGGACACTCCCACAATGGCTGTCTGCAAATGTGGGGGCTGGAACCTAGGAATAGCTGAGTCCAAGGAATGGGAAGCCATAAAACAAGAAGGAAGAGGATGCAACCCTACCAGGAATAACAAAGCCTCACACAGATGCCTCCCTTTCTTCCTCTCTTCTTCCCCTACCTTCTCGAAATTGCCACCCACTTACGAGACAATTTCTTTGCTACTCGTCTCAGATTCACCTAGCAATCATCTCTGAAATCACCCACACAGACACAGCCAGAAATAAGCTTTGCCAATATCCTACCTGTCTCTCAGTGTGACCAAGCTGACCAAGATTAGCAGGCGTGGTACCCAGCGATAAAACTCAGTCCTTCAAGAGAATTTCAGAGTTTGCAGATGGATATTTGCCACTGTGACCTTAGCAGCTTTCTGAAACATAAAGACTTCCTAATGGGATAACTGGTAACATTAACACGTGTGAAATCTTGATATTATATAATGAAATGGGTCAGTGGATCTAGATGACTCAGAGAGCCAGTATTTTCATAAATAAGTTTGTAAAATCACAAATGATTAAAAGTGAAAAACAAACCCATTGAGTACACTGCAGATATGTTGGTATTGCGTCAGATTCCACATTTCAGCAAACTTCCAAAAGTCTACAGTGTCCGCTTTGGTTATGGATCAAGATATACCCACAATTATATGAAAAGAATTCAAAAGTACTCTTTCTCAACTACATACCTGCGTGAGGCTAAATGTTCTAGGTATCCTTCACTCCAGTAAAGTACATCTCAGCGGGCTGCACAAAGATATCCAACTGTCTTCCATTAAGCCAGACATTAAAGTTGCAAAAAATATGAAACAATGTTATTCATCCCTTCTATAATTCTTTTCATTAAAAATGTATTCTATATGCTACCTTCTCACTGGCAGACTTTTATTTCTAATCCAAGTAATAAATATGTCAAAATTGTGACATTTAATTTCTAATATGTTAATATTGATAGCTTAACCTGTACCAATGGATACTGTTCGGAAACCTTAGTACTTCATAACAATGCAAAGTGGCGAAGACCAAACTGGGAGTTCAGTTGCCTGTTTGGTGAATTCTTAGCAAAAAGTAATACAGGAGATCCAGAGAACAGCCATAACAGTGATAAAGAAGGTTGTATTTGGAGAAGTCTGTGAAGGACCTTTTACACTTGAGGCCGAACTAAATGTTGTAGGTACTTGAATTCACAAAATAACCTAATGTAGTCCAATAGTCCACAATCAATAGTAGTGGGTTATCAGCAGAACTGGTAATTGTCAGAAGTTGTTGACTTAAGCTTTTTACAGCTCAGCATATTAATATGGCTTCATTTTTTTATGCCTCAAGGTTATACTTTTCTGCTGGATTTTTTTTTTTATTTAAAGCTTTATTTATTTATTATTTATTTATTTATTTGTATTATGGCTGGCTCAGCCTGCCCTGGGGGTGGGGCTGGCGCAGCATGTGGTGCCAGGAATTGAACCGTGATCCCTGAAGTTGGCTAAACTTTCCTAAGCAGGCAGGCGCGTTAGATCACTGAGCCATCTCTCCGGCCCTCTGCTGGATATTTAAGAGCAAATTAAAGCAAGATCTACATAACTAGAAATGTAACTTTTACATCTGAGAAGTTCAGTGAAATTACTTCAGAATTCACCCTGAAACCATGTAGGGCACCTTGTAGATCTTTTGTCAGTGTCAGCTATCTGGATGAGTCACAGCCTTTGCTTGACCAATTTGCTCTCTGTGAAAACCTGAGAGAATGTTTTCTGTCTAGGTGACTCTCTTTAGGCACACTATACATCGTTGATCACTTTCCTCTGTGAACCCATAATCTCCTTGAACAGACAATTTAGGATACCTCTGAGTCACAGGATGTCACAGCACAGGTTCTCTTATGTCCTGAGTCTTCACTGGCCTTGAAGGGTTAAGGTCAAAATATTGGATATCCTTGTAGCCCCTCTATTTCTCTGATTTTTGGTCTACAAACTTTAGCTGTTAAGCATCCAGAGGAGAAACTTAATGATATTATTATCTTGTAACAGAGACCCTTTAAAGACTTCTCCAAATACAGCTGTTCTAACTGCAATGGAACACCTGTCTCTGACAAAACAAAACAAAAAAGGGGGATATAAATAAAGGACCATGTTGTAATGAAAAAAATATATATATATACATATATATATATATATGTTTATACAAGATAGTTAGGATAGATATACAGCTACTTCCTCTTAGTTCAGTGAGGTTTGTACTAATATTGTTCAGAAAAGATATCAGATCTACATCTTGTTCTATGAATAACTATGTGAGAACAACAGTATGCAATGCGTTAATTATTGTAACTGTTCTACTAATGTTTTGAAACTGTTTTGCTGCTATTTTATCTTTTTTCTCATTAAAATGAGTAAAAGATTTAAAAAGAAGGTTGCAGATTGATTTTCAAGGAGATATTAAATCAGTTGAATGTGCTCCTTCTAGTACACACTCTTGACAACCAGCTCTACACATTTGTGAGGCCACGGTAAGGAGAGGCCACACTGAGCATAGTGGACCCATAATGAGGAAGGCATAGCCTTCAAGGAAAGTCAATTCCACTATGGGCAACAGATCTGAACAGACAGCTCACTGAAGAACATAGGTGACAAACAAGCATGTGAAGATGTGCCACTAGGGAGCTGTAAGTTGGCACCAGCGAAATGGCACCATTCATCCTTCACACATGCACTTAGCCAGAAGCTACTGCTCAGTATTTCTCATAGTAATATTAGTTTGACAAAACAATAACTAAAAATTATTTTATAAAATGAATATGAGATTGTAAACTCTATGCACGCATGTATGTGTGGTGTGTGTGTGTGTGTGTGTGTGTGTGTGTGTGTGTGAGTAAGTGTGGTATTGGAGGTTGAACACAGGGGCTTCTTGCTGAGCTGTATCACTACATCTTTTTATTTATTTATGTTTGTATCTTTTTTGATATCAGGTGTTGCTATGTCACTAAATTGCTGGGTCTCAGCTAGAGCCTGGGATTCCCCAAGACTTCCAGAGCTGTTCAGAAAGTGGCAAGAATATTGGAATAGGTGTGTTGGAAGTTAGGGAAATATTATGAGGGGTATTCCTGGGAATGGGTCTTTTATTGTAAAATTATTTTAATGCGTTGTATATATGTGGTTCTGTGTGCCCAGGAGAAAAATAACTTAATGAAGTCATGGAATTATTTCTGTTCTTTTGCTTTTCCTCCATCTTCAGGTTATTGAGGAAGACAGACAGAAAGGCTGAGAAGGTTTTTACATATATGCAACATGTATACACATCTGTTACAGATATATATGTATTTCACAGACAAAACTTTAAGCCATGTTTCATGCAAAAACAGAACTTTTTCTACGAATGAAGCTGTTGCAATCCTATAGTGAGGTGTGACCATGCTGAATTACTAACAGGTTTCCTCAGCCACTAGCAGTGATGTTGCATGTCTTGGAAAATGCAAGCCCAGAATAAAGAAGTACGCTGAGGTTCTGAACTCATTTATTGTTTCAGTTCATCTTAATGAGTAAAGCCAACACAGGTGACATCTGTAGAGAAAAAGTGTGTCAACCAAAGTCTTTGTTTGGCATGAACCACAGGAGCTACTCTCTGGAGGACAGACGTTCTCCGACTCTAAGCCATGAACTTCAGCTGTGCGAACTGTTCCATCACAGAAGAGCAGCTCCTCAACTCAGAAGGAGAGCAAGCATCAGCTAGAGAGTGGAAAAGGAAGAACCAGAGGTGACTGATGCTTGGTGTCTACATACCAACAGCTACTTTTAGAAGACTTTGTTGCTCTATCTCCTTGGGCTCAGTAGTGATGGGCAGGATGACAGAGGTAAGGAGACAGCCTGGATATACTGACAAAAACTGAGGTATCTTCTCTGAGTTCTTTCTAATAGGCCTTTGTTGTTAGGATCCATGCCAGGCAAATTTGAAGAGACTTACAGGACACAAAAACATTGCCTGGCTATGGACTGAATGATCTGATCCAGAAACAATGGCATGTGCTTGTGATCCCAGCTATTCAGGAAGTTAAGGTGGAGCATCATAAGTTCAAGGTCATTCTGGGCAACTTAATGAGACTATATGGAGAGCTGGGAGATATAGTGTAGTGGAAGGTTGGCCCTGGGTTCTGTTTGCAATACTAAAAATAAGCAGCCTACCACAGCAGCTAGTCAGTGGAGCACTCAACAAAACCACACACCTGCCACAGCAGTAGCTAAGTAGGTACAGACTTAGGTCAACAAGCCCAAGGCTGCCTCATATAGGCTCAGCACCCAGAATGTTGTCAGTGTAGCATTCAGTGACGCTCACAAGCGTTAAGAACAGCAGACAAGGGCTGAGGAGAAAGCTCTGCAGCATAAACACCTGCCTGGAAAATGCAAGATCCCGAGTTCAATCCCAAATACCACATGCCATGAGGCCCTAAAACCGGTGTAGTGGCACAGGCCTGTAATCCTACCACTGGGAAGGCTGAAACAGGAGGATCACTATGAGTCTGAACTGTGTAGCAAGACCCTGTATCAAAAATAAAATAAATAAAGGCACACAGAGTCAAACCCTTCCTGAAAATGTTCTTGAGTAAAAATAAAAATTGAGCAGCAGGGGCAGAGGTGGATGCCCAAGATCAGTCAAAGTAAGGTGTTCTTCAGTTCCACAGAAAACTGAATGGGTCCCACAGGCCAACTGGCTGGCAACTAATGCCAGCATGAAGCCCAAGGCCACCACCATCACCACCTCCCAGG
This sequence comes from Myocastor coypus, assembly GCA_004027025.1. Classification (NCBI taxonomy): domain Eukaryota; kingdom Metazoa; phylum Chordata; class Mammalia; order Rodentia; family Myocastoridae; genus Myocastor; species Myocastor coypus. The sequence continues at coordinate 47,116 of PVJA010014055.1, forward strand.
ATGGCCAGAGTTACAGACTCATAATCAGTATCATTACTAACTCCATGATCATAATTAAGTAGGTTGTTACCAAAAAAGCAACTTAAAGTTTAACTAAAGGTGCTAATTACTTAAAATTGACAATAATGAGTTGGACTTTATCCACGAAAAATGGACTTGAGCAAGCTTGTGTTAATTATAGAGAAACAAAGACTATCACATGCTTTTTGTACACTTGAATTGTAACTTGTACTCATTTACAACTTTGTCCTCCCCACAACACTGCTGGCAGTGTATTGTCTTCAGTTCCGTGCTAGGTGCTAAGTATATAAGAATAAGTAAATCAAAGCTCTTGAACACTTTCTGTAGTTTTACAGTGGACTGGGCATGTTTACTAGGCTACAGGGTGTGATGTGTCCTAATACTTATGTCACCTGAACAGCAGGGATTTGTAAAATGAAATTTGTCTTTAGCCCACAACAATCTGAGCCCAGGCAGGGAGGGACAATGTCAGGGGTCGTGGCCTCTTCTGCCTTGCTGGTCTGCCGTTCTGAGACACTGCCAACGTCTTCAGGGTCAAAACAGTTCAACACACCCACATCAGTCAGGGCAGTGCAAAAAGAAGATAATGTGAAACACAACCTTCACTTTAAAGGTTGTGCACATTCCATTCTATACACAATTTTTTGTCAAAGAGATGGAACTCATGGAAATACAATGCAAGGGGCTAGGAAATGTAGTCTTCAAGTGGTCGTCCTGGCTGAGTCCCTTTATTACCCAATGGAAAACCAGGTAAGTTGAGCCATCCAAGATATTCTGCTCTGGCTTCCCAAACAGTCATAGTAGGCAAGACAACAAAAAAAGAAAAGAACTCTCAAGGAAAATTAAAGGAAAGTATATAGGAACTGTGGCACATGGCTGGGGAGGCTTCCGAGGAGAGTGGTGATTGTAGCCGCTCACTAAGCAGGCCAGGCAGAGAGGGGCCACCGAGCTCGAAGCACAGAAGTGCAGTAACACAGGGGTGCAGGCTCTGCTGCTGATTTGAGGAACCATAAATAAGTCCATGAGCCCAAGACACTGGAGGAGGAGGAGGAGGACGAGGAGGA